>CM077212.1:29157600-29332600 GCA_039654625.1 Rhinogobio ventralis
AGGGTGAGTAAATGATGACAGAACTATCCCTTTAATATACAGAATAGTTAGTGAAGGTGTCTGAAATTAGTTAACATCTGGCCGCTCTCTAGAAAAGAATATAGGTCTGTGCAAGAATTAAATCAAACTGAAAGATTCCATCATATTTCTAATCATGCAGTAATCAAACCTTGGTGTCTGACAGCTGTTCTACCAGAAAGACTCGGCAGGCCAGATAAAGTGACAAGCGTTAATTTAAACCAGATTTAGACCAGCAAATATAATATTAAGAGTTCTTTGGCATAGGCCCCGTCCGTAGCTCACGTCTAGAGGGTAACAGGCTCTGCATTTCCTGCCAGAAGATGAAGGCAGGGGTGCAGCCGACCCCCAGGGAGGTATGGCGGGGACCATCCTGGTGGTGGTGGGGAGGATGGAGGTAAATCTTGGCGTCAGCATCTGCGAACTCAGACATGTGTAAGTACCGATCATTTATACTCCCGGTATTAGACCATGATAGGTTAGATCTGATGGTAATAAGTGACGTAACATTTGAGTCTTCCTGGCAGAACTTACGCTAGAGCTTTCATTACTGTACAATTGTAGGAGTTTGATGTTTTATGGTGTAAAGTGATTTCTCTGTGGAGCTTCAGAGCTTATTTTTAGCAGAGGTAATTAGGCATTCTCTATCTGTGTTTGTTTTGTGCTTTATTGTTTGCTTCATTAATCAAATTCCCACATTTTCAAAAAGTGATGTTATGTGGAATGTTTCTTTGCATGGTCAATTGTTGGTAATTTAAAGAAGCGAAAACAGGTCACACCCTCCACACATGGCATTTAGCTTCATTAATTCCAGTTACTACATAAGGGAAACAACAAGAAAATAGTCATTTAGCAGATGCTTCATTTATATGCTAGTGTACCCCTGATAAGCGATAGCAATTAATCATGGTTCATATCTATGATGTGGCTATTTTAAAACAAGGGATGAGTCATTTAATGTATCTGGCTTCAACTTGCTGTTTCAATCTTCCCGTTTCAATAGAATACAAATGCACAACGAAAAAAATGCTTGTCAAGCCATTCATAGGGGTCTTAGGGAAAGTTCACCCAAAAATGTTTTTGAATATCTTCTTTACTGTTCCACAGAAGAAAGAAAGTTTGGAATGACATGGAGGGTGAGTAAAGAAAATTTTCATTTTTGGGTGCACTATCCCTTAAAGTCCCTTTCTGGATGGGGTAATGGTGGTAATTTATCATTTACCCATTTCGGGGGTTCAAACTTTTAGGTTACCAGTCTAGATTTATATGCACTTCACCACACCAGTAAAAAGTTGCATATAGCTTCAATCAAAAGTAACATTAATTTATGTAGAAATTATGAAATATTATTATGTTCTTAAACCAAACACAGTGTGGTTTATTTTGTCACATTCTCATTAAAAATGTTGATAAGGAAACATAGTTTTGTATAGTCAGGCCTTCAGACTGACGGCAGAAGGTCTTCATAGCAGCTTTCATTGGTCAAGGACCGCCCAAAGAGGCGGCCTGACTGACAAGTAAAGCAACCAATCACAGTTTGTTTTGTTCAGTGTCATGTTTAGAGGTGTGAAAATGTAATGTTGATGTTCCTACAATAACAGACCGGTGTGTAAAATTTGCAAACTTCACATACTTTAAAAAATCCAGTGTTCAGTTAATCATGATAAGCGCTCATTGTCACAGTTTTACACATGACAGCTTATTCTTCCATGATGAGCTTTGATGTCACGACAGCTTTGTTTCCAGGCGGACCGTTAAAGCACACAACACACAAGTCTCCCGGAAATCATGAATTCATCAGATGACGACTCCAAAACTCCAATTTTCAAAATTCCAGTTTCCAATTTTGTTTGCCATATGCATCAGACGTTCAGCCAACGGTCCATGGCCATGACATCTAAGGCTGGGAGAGACAAATCAGTGACATAGCTCTTCAGGATACTTATGTTAGCTTCAAATGTATACAGTAAAGTGGTGTCTAAATCCATATATTTGATATGAAATCCTGAAGAAATATTGGCATGTGTTGAAAGCAGTCAAAGAAAATACACATCATTTAAACGGATATTGCTTCCTTGCTTTGATAATGCATGAAACAAATAAACAGCTCGTAGTAGTAGACTGTAACTTAAGTCGTTCATTACCTTGGTCACTGAACTGAGACGGTTGCTTTGATTCCTGCTGCGAGAGGCAAAACCCTATTTCGGATAAAGCCATATGAAGGAAGGAGCAGGTGAGAGAGTCAGACACAACTGTGACATGTTTTACCTGTCTTGGCACGTTTGCCATTACTTGGTTTCTGTGGCGTCTGGATGAGGAAAGCTGAGTTAGTGATAGAAGTATTTATGTGTGTGTGTGTGTGTGTGTGTGCGTGTTTTTGTGACATATCAGGACACAAATTTGTATAATGACATGGGTATGACACAGGTATTACAAGGAGAGGGTGACTTATGAGGACATTACCCATGTCCCCATTTTTCAAAAGGCGTATAAATCATACAGAATGAGATTTTTTTTTTTTGGGAAAGTAAAAATGTGCAGTTTCCTGTGATGGGTAGGTTTAGGGGTAGGGGTAGTGTAGGGGGATAGAAAATACGGTTAGTACGGTATAAAAACCATTACGCCTATGGAATGTCCCCACAATTCACAAAAACAAACATGAGTGTGTGTGTGTGTGTGTGGAATAGAGAAACATTTTGTCTTGGATCACAAACCACTTACTGGCAAAGAGACTGGTTCAATCCTGAGTATATGTGACCCAATTGAGTGAATCAACCTCTAGTTGCTCCAAAGCACTACTCTTGTAATAATATAAAATTGTGACCATTTGGATGGTTTGTTTTGGTTGGTAAATAATAAATTAGATGGGTTGTTGTTACTCCCTAAAAAATAATTCACTTAAATATCACTATTATAAAAAACTACTGCATTAATCAAATATTTCAATAAAGTGAGTTAATTGGACATACCAAAATAAATACATAAATAATAAAAAAAAATCTTATTTTTGTCTAATATTTTCATCTATTATTTAGTTTATTTCATGTAAAGAAATTGGCTTTTGAGTAACAAATTATATTTTTAAGATATATTTAAAATTTTAATTACATTTGATGGAGAATTTAAACTGATCATTTCAAGGACTCATTCCATATCAATATTGTTTATCTTTTAAAAACATTTGGACACAATTATCAATTGCATTGCAAATAGAGAGAAATCTGCTTTTCCCAGCATGCTTTGTTACAGACTGTATAAGGAGAGTAAATGTTGAAATGTTGTTATTTTGGGTGTTTTTGCACAAGATTATTATAGGAGAAGATGTGTTAGTGTTAAATGTTCTGCTATTTATAATGTTTTAAAATTAATTTAATTGATTTCACAGCTTTAAATTGAATTTCAATTTTTTTTCACTCTATTAGGGCTGGCACGATTCCTAGTTTGAATTAGAGTACTCGATAAAAATAAAAAAAAACTTCATTGCTATTGCAATTTACCCATGTCGAGTAACCAACAAGATACCGGAAGTGGTGTATTCCATGGACAGCAATCCATGAACTGCATTATTAGACGTTGGAGTTTTTTCCCTCTTTTCCACTGCACTTTTAAATCACTTATGAATGGCCGTGTGCATTTTACTTTCAATTAGCGGAAATTCGGGGGTGGCAATTGCTTGAATGGTTGGTTCATTATTATTATTCAATGAAAAACAATAACAAAGCAGTACGAAGACAAACTTGCTTAAATAGGTGAATTTACATTTCGTATTGAAACCAAATCTTCCGCCGTCATCTTGTCAGTCGGCTCAAGTCAAGTCAAGATGCGCCGATCTGAGTATCGGCTCCGATACTGCCATTTTTTCCGGAACGGGTATCGGTCAGACGGAATTGATCCAAAACAATCCAAATCCAATATTGTGTGTATACTATTCTGTGTTATTAAGCCCCACAAAAGGCAAAAAAAAACATTATAAAGCACCATAAAGTTTTTGTGCACTATATTATGTGTTTTGATGCCATTCTGTAGTTTAATGTGAGGTAGAGATGAATATTTAAGTCGTTAAATTCAAGTTCACATACATTTTTCTCTTTGCTGTGGCTGTCAGTCATTCTCCCTCCAGCATTCAAACGGCATGTCACGCTCAGTTACGACAGTCAACACGATGAACCTCTCTCTAAGATGATTCGATTATGTTCCTATTATTATACTTGATCTGTACATAAAGGTCTATGGTTTTGCATAAAAGGACTTTATCTTGCTGAAGCTTATTGCGGTTTCTAAATCGTTACTTTCTCCCTTAGATCACAACACTGGAGTAGAGAGCACTATAAATGGTTCTTCACATGCACAGTAATTGAAAATTAAAACTGTTAAAAGAAAGGTCTCAATGAACTATTGCATTTCACATATTTGTGAAAGTATTTGTGAGTATTTCACAATCTGCTCAGTTACTGGGATTTTCACGCACAACCATTTCTAGAGTTTACAAAGAATGGTGTGAAAAGGGAAAAACATCCAGTATGCGGCAGTCCTGTGGGCGAAAATGCCTTGTTGATGCTAGAGGTCAGAGGAGAATGGGCTGACTGATTCAAGCTGATAGAAGAGCAACTTTGACTGAAATAACCACTCGTTACAACCGAGGTATGCAGCAAAGCATTTGTGAAGCCACAACACGCACAACCTTGAGGCGGATGGGCTACAACAGCAGAAGACCCCACCGGGTACCACTCATCTCCACTACAAATAGGAAAAAGAGGCTACAATTTGCACGAGCTCACCAAAATTGGACAGTTGAAGACTGGAAAAATGTTGCCTGGTCTGATGAGTCTCGATTTCTGTTGAGACATTCAGATGGTAGAGTCAGAATTTGGCGTAAACAGAATGAGAACATGGATCCATCATGCCTTGTTACCACTGTGCAGGCTGGTGGTGGTGGTGTAATGGTGTGGGGGATGTTTTCTTGGCACACTTTAGGCCCCTTAGTGCCAATTGGGCATCGTTTAAATGCCACGGCCTACCTGAACATTGTTTCTGACCATGTCCATCCCTTTATGACCACCATGTACCCATCCCCTGATGGCTACTTCCAGCAGGATAATGCACCATGTCACAAAGCTTGAATCATTTCAAATTGGTTTCTTGAACATGACAATGAGTTCACTGTACTAAAATGGCCCCCACAGTCACCAGATCTCAACCCAATAGAGCATCTTTGGGATGTGGTGGAACGGGAGCTTCGTACCCTGGATGTGCATCCCACAAATCTCCATCAACTGCAAGATGCTATCCTATCAATATGGGCCAACATTTCTAAAGAATGCTTTCAGCACCTTGTTGAATCAATGCCACGTAGAATTAAGGCAGTTCTGAAGGCGAAAGGGGGTCAAACACAGTATTAGTATGGTGTTCCTAATAATCCTTTAGGTGAGTGTATTTACTACGCATCAGTGAAAATAATGTTTAAGTCGAGCCTGCTTCCTTGCACAAAAGAATGATCCCAGTCTCTTCCACACAGTGAGGTATACAGTTTTGTAATATTATTTTGATATCGGTACTCTGTATCGGCCAATAATGAATCCCAGGTATTGAAATCGGTATTGGAGGCGAAAAAGGCGGATCGGAGCATTCCTAGTCAAGTCAAGTCACCTTTATTTATTTAGGCTAGCACTTTATACAATAAAGATTTTTTTCAAAGCAGCTTTACAGTGATAGCAGGAAAATTATGCATTTTGGTTGTGGTCAGCTGAAGTCAGTTCAGTGCAGATTCAGTTCCGTTCCCATTTCATCTATAAAGCAATTCTGCTAAAAAATATATAATCGTCCAGCTCAGTTCAGTTCTCATACAACAGCATCAGTACAGTCA
Organism: Rhinogobio ventralis; assembly: GCA_039654625.1. Classification (NCBI taxonomy): domain Eukaryota; kingdom Metazoa; phylum Chordata; class Actinopteri; order Cypriniformes; family Gobionidae; genus Rhinogobio; species Rhinogobio ventralis. Next base: position 29,163,482 of record CM077212.1, read on the forward strand.
GACCAATAATATTGTTGCATATTAAGTGTCCCCAACTAAGCAAGCCAGAGGCAACATGATAAATGAAAATGTGATAAATTAAAAATCGACAGCCACTCAACACAACCACTGATTTAACGCCGCTGGATCTCATGCTGGAGCTTGTATCAAGTTCAGCAGGGGAACTTCTAACTTTAGACTGCCGCCCTGCGTTTCTCTCGTAGCTGAAATATGCGGTGACTGGCTCCATAACCTCTCCATAAACAATCAGTGTACAGTTCTGAGAACATATTTTAACATTGTAAGTATTTAGTCTGTATCTTTTTTAATAAAATTATAAAATAGTATGCAAGGCATCAGGCATTTCCGACGCGACACTCGTTTAGGTGACTCACATCGCTCCCCTGTATGTTGCATAAAATTAAACTGTAACGTAGTTTGTATGTTCCGGGAAGAAGGAGGCGGGAACCGGCGAACATTTTAAATACTTTAATAAAAATAAATAAACAAAACGAAAGTAACCGCGGCAGTCGTCCGTGAGGGGCTGCCGCGGTTACTTTCGTTTTGTTTATTTATTTTTATTAAAGTATTTAAAATGTTCGCCAGTTCCCGCCTTTTTTTTTACTACGCATCAGTGAAAACACACATAACAAAACGTAAACAACGTAAACAAAACACAACGTAAATCCAGGCCTGGTCCTCTCTCGTCCTTCACTGTCGTCGCTCCTCCTTTTATGCTTCCGAGCTCCTCCGTGAGAGATTCGAGGCCGGTGTGACGCGCAGCTGGCGCTCATCAAAATCACTCCCCGGCCTCGTGTCGCCCTCTCACGGCTCTCGCTCGCCCGGCTCGTCACATAAACAATATGCAGCACAATAACGAATTTATAGATAAAATGTGCACAAACCTGTATTTTACCGAAGACATGCACCAATTTGACGGAGCTGCACTGCTCTCTCCTGAAGAGGTCGCAAAAAGCCGGCAATAAATAACTCAACCACTGGGTTGTTATGTCTGACCCAAATACTGAAAAAATAACCCAAAAAATTACCCAAAAGGCTCAACCCAGGATTTGGGTAGAAAACATTTTTTTAGAGTTTGAATTGAGAGACACATTCAGTTTTTTTAATTGTAGTGTCTGTTCTTCAACTGAACTAAATTATTTGTATTACTATAAAACGTCGAGTGACAGTGTGCAGCTGAACACCGGTAACACCAACTATAGCAGCAAGCCTATTCTTTACTGACAGAAATTGTTACCTTTTATTTTACAGAAACTAACAACTGTGTGAACTCAGAGGAGCTGCACAAAAGTTAGTGAGTCATAGTCCAGTTAATTATTGAATTTGGGGTTGACAGACATAGAGTATGTTTGTGCATGTGTTGTATTATTATTTGAGTGTCTGAAAATGTCTCCGTTTTCACAATGAAAGCCAGTCAACATTTATTTATAGTTGATTGGTGTTGTCCTTCAACAATGCCGCAATGCTAAGGATGATGTAGAGTATATGGGGGGAGCCAGGTGCATTCTGGACTTTAATAGATAGATAACAGCTTTCCTCGATGATGAGATTCAACTGCCACTAAAAAGGCAGCCGCCATTGGCGTATATGCCCACCCGTATAGCCGTATATTTGAATAATGGTCCTGTGATGTAACAGGTAACCAGTGCTAAGTAGATTTTGTGAGAAAAGCCTCCCTCATTTGAACGCTCTCGCCCACCGTCGGCCAATCAATTCTTTCCACTTAGCCTTGCAAAACTGGGAAATGATGGGCCATCCCATCACCTGTCTGTGCAGCGGGAAACTCATAAAAGGAGCTGCTTCCCACCGCATGGGGTTTATGAATCATTTACTGCACTGAGGCACGAACGTTTAGTGATAAAAAGACTATGTATCACATCCTCATCTGGAGGAAATGGATGTTATAGATTGATAGAAGGGCTTTCTCGGAGAGAAGGATGTTTTTATCAAATGTCTTGGAAACATAGACACCTGGATAAGGCTGTTGCTTCTATAAAACTTAAAGTTGTCCTGGTATTGTGGACAGCTAAGAAAATGCATTGCTAATTGCAGAAAAGTAAAGCACAGCTAATTATATTAATGTGTATCTCTCTCATTAACCATTTCAGTTGGATCCGACTCTTGGTGATTCTATGGCCATCTCTTGCCAATTATTTTTCCAGGGTAGGTTGCCAGGTCAATAACTTTCCCCAACCCCTTCCCATTACATGGCTCGGGACTCACACATGCATTCACAACTACGGTCAATTTAGAGTCTCCAATTCACCTATACTGCATATTTTTGGGATTGTGGGGAAGCCCGTTTCTGCCACTAAATAAAAAAATAAAAAGAGTAATTGTGACCTTTTATCTCACAATTCTGGATTTTTTTCTCACAATTGCGTGATATAAAGTCACAATTCTGACTGAGAAAAAGTTTATAACTTTATATATGAGTTTATATCTCAGAATTCTGACTTTATAACTCACAATTGTGAGAAAAAAGTCAGAATTCTGAGATAAAAAGTCGCAATTACTCTTTTTATTTTTTTATTTAGTGGCGGAAACGGGCTTCCATACTTTTCAGACAAGGAATTAATTATAGGAGAAATCTGTCAACATGATTTTGTGCTCATAAGTAATAAAATGTATTAGATATTATTTTAGTGTTGGAAAACAATTTAATAATCACTGGTTTATTATTGTATGTGCTTATGTATGATGTTATTGGAGCAAAAAATAGAAATTATATATTATATATTACATACAGTCAAACCAAAATTTATTCAGACACCTTTAACATTTTCTCACATTATCACAGTTTATTCGCTATAGTTTAGAAAATGGTAATAAAATATGACAAGCACTCTGAGTTAAACTGTGTCAGAAAAAAATATCATCTTGATAATGTGAGATAACTTTAATAGAAAGATATGTAATAGATGACAATCAACCAATCAGCTGTCAGCTGTTAAATTGAAGTACACAATTAGATAATACCAATTTAGGCCAACCAATTACCAAGCAATGCTTCATTTTGTTCAGACTGTGGTGTAAAAGGTCGCATTTATTGGCTCTATTGGTTATGTGCTGATTGATATTCTTTACGTTCTTTTCTCTCTTTTTTTTTTTTTTTTTTAATAAGCAGTTTCCTGTTATAGGTATTTGAGAGCCACAACAGCACTGTCTGTTGTTGCTTTTCAGAGCAAAATCCTGTCCTTTAGCTTAATTCTGCAGGCAGAGCCAATGACAGCTATGAGGAGGAGTGTTGGGAAGCTGAGCTGTGCATGACTTTAATCTAATTCTTTGTCAGTTCCTGTGAATGTCAGGAAGCAAAGATGATTCTCTCGGAAGACAGGGAAGCAAAGGCCATCTTGGCGGTACTGAGGGAGGACAGGGCTGAGCTACTCAAGATGGTGGCCCACCAGATCAATGTATTGTCTTTCACAGACAAAATGTTACTTATTTCCAAAGGTTATATATACTGTACCTGTAATACACCTCTCTCCATCTGCTCTCTCAGCTAGCGAAGGCCGGGTTCTTGCATTTGTGTATGAATTGGCCTTTCGGTCAAGCATTTGCATGACCGATTTTGATAGGGTAAGATGCACTGGGTTGAGTTGGCTTGCGTTTCCCAAGTCAAACATAAGTAAGGTTATATAATGGGGTTCACAAGTCTGAGGCCACTAGTGGAAATGCTATTTAAATAATTTAATGAAAATTATTTAAAACCTGTTTATTTTCAGGTTTAAAAAAAATGCAACATGCTCTTAGATCTTTGCACTGAACTGTACTTACAGTGAAAAATACCCACTTTGTGATATGGACAACATAAAAGGAATCATCACACAATAATTCAAAGATAATACATTCTCGATCTCGTGTCCCTTTTCAGTACAGGGGGAACTGGAAATTTAGCCAAGGGTATCTAATACAAAATGCTTGAGGCAACTCAATGGAGACCTCTGAGCGGCTGAGCTGCTCTAAAATCCTTAAAGGTCATCTGCACTTGAAAAAAAATTATTTAAATATCTTTTAGAGACGCTGGTGAGGAAGGAGGTCTGCGAGGGCTGGGTATAATCTCTTCTTTCATCCCTCTGCTCTTCAACTGTCTGCAATAGGGAGCTGTGTGACTTATAGTAAAAGAGGAATTGAAGTGGAGAAAATCATACTTTCTTTCTTTTAGGTACAGTATCTCCTCATGAAACTGACCTTGATTGAGGTTATTATTATTATTAAAACTGTTCAAACATTTTTTTCAAATATACTATACCTACACAAAAATGCTGTGTTAAAAATGGCCAAAACTCGCTGCAGACAGTTTTCAAAGTTCTCTCTCCTCTCCGATTAATTTTCTTCTATTTTCCATATATTTCTGTTTGCTGAAATCTGAGCCGGTGGTGGTCCGCTGTTTGGCGAGGGAGCTGCGAACCTCTGTGTTTCTCATAGCCGAAAGATATTGTGACAGGCTCCTATGCACATATACAAACAGTAAAGAATTTTAACATCTAAATTAATTATATGCAGTATTATGACAAATAAAAATCTGTTTATTTGCAAAGGAATAAGGGAAAAAGGCAATGGCGTTTCAGTCATGCAAGGTGGCCGACGCATATAGCTGACTGCAAATTCACATTTAGCTGTTATTTGCAGTTATCATTTTGTGTGATTATTTTTAGATACATTTTTTAAATTCCATTTATCTTATCTGAATGTTTGCTCACTCGTATTTGTGATTTTACAATGGCGTAATTTTGTTTACACAACACAAGGAAGCATGATTTCAATATTTGAATTAAATTGAAAAAAGTAGCACAAATAAATACAATAAAGATACAAATGAAATAAAGAGAAATAAAGTTTTCGAGTAGGTCTAACACTAGTATTCAAGTACAGAAACTGAATAATAATTCAATGTAAAATACGCTGTATAGTCTTTTAGTCCTGTATAAATTAAATACATAGGCTATTAAGCCTGATTCCTTACAATCAAAGATCTCTTTTGTTGTTTTAACAATATGACACAAATTAGGCACTTAGTCACTTTAAGAGCTATAGTGCACGGATCAATTATACTGTTACACATGTGTTCTTTCTCAACTGTTTGTTTATTAAAGACATAACCGACTGTGTTTTCGAGGATTCTCGCCAAGACCAGAATTTTGACAATTATTATGTTTTTAAGTAAATGCTATAATCTGCGAAAAAGAAAGTTTTGTTACTTGCTAGATGTTGAGTTGGCTTTTTGTATGTGTGCAGAGAAAACCATCTCACATAGAGTGTGCAAGTAAAATAGTTTAAATAGTTTAAAATCACTTGAAAGTTTAAATTGGTAAGACTTAAAAAGACATGCAAATGATAAACGTTAGTGACGATGCAACACTGGCCCGACTGTACAAGTGACAATTTCCGTCAACTGTCCCGACTCCTGAAACGCGAGAGTCTAGTATTGCTTACCTGTGCAGATGAAATGTGGTGATGTTAAAGGATTAGTTCAATTTCAAATGAAAATTACCCCATGATTGATTCACCCTCAAGCCATCCTAGGTGTATATGACATTCTTTTTTCTGATGAACACAATCAGAGTTATATTAATAAATATCCTGACGCTTCCAAGCTTTATAATGGCAGTGACAGGGTCCATTGAGTTTGAAGCTAAAGAAGCACATCCATTCATAATAAACATACTCCACACAGCTCCAGGGGGTTAATAAAGGCCTTCTGAAGCAAATTGATGGGGTTTTGTAAGAAAAATATCCATATTTAAAACTTTATAAAGTAAAATATCTAGCTTCCGGCAGACAGCCTTCCGTATTCAAGTTACGCAGAAAGTGTAACGCCTCTCGCAGTTCAAAGCGCTCACGATACATTCTAGTGATACGTCACGCCAGTTACGCTTTTTTCATAAGTTGAATTACACACCCCTCAGACGGAAGAGCTGCTGCATGACTGGATTTAATAGGGGAAACTGCGAAAACGCAAGTAAAACAAACGATTATCTATTATTTAAACTAAAGGTTAGAATCGATTGTGTTCCTTACAACTTACCAAAGATCCAGTGATCCATTGATATCGACATAGAGCCAGAAATTGTGTTTCCAGACATTTATATGAGCCTGATTTCGACGGCAGGGAAATAAAGCAAATTTGACTGTGAACGCTTTATATAAATACAATATAGGCAGGTCTAAATCTGGGTGATCACTTATGTTATATATATCGTCTAGCCCTAAAATGTGTATAGTTTTTGTCAGTGTTTATTTAAAAACATCAAATTATGCAGAATATAAGATGGTAAATATTGAATTGATGAGTTGTAAGTAACACAATACAATATATAGGATATGATTTTACCCTAAAATTCAACATATTGACACAAAATGATAGCTGCAAAATAGGGCTGCACAATATATCGAAATTATCGAAATATCGCAAATGTACATATCGCGATATACATATCGCAACGGCACACAATATCTGAATGATTTTAATAGGCTACATTGTGAAAAGTGTACGTTTTAGGTCGACGCCGATACAGATACAGTCCAGTTGTTTCTGTGAATTGCAGCAATCCATTTGCTTCTCTTTTCTGTAGCTCAGATTTCTTGTCAAATCTATTTGTACAGTCAATCTCAAAGCTCTTTCCTGTTTTAGATTTTTTTTTTTCACACTGAAAACCAAAGCTGCCACTCAGTCTTTTTGCCACTCAGTGGGCGTAACCGCAGTCACTTCGGCTGACGGTGACATCGCATGCATACCCTCTATAGCCTTGGATACAGTTTTTTTTTTTTTCCTTTTACTTGACATTTACCGTATTGCAAACCAGGAGATTTTTTTTCTTCCATTTTATTGTTTTATAGTCACAGTGAAGTGAGGGAATAACAATAAGAATTCCAGTACATAAAGTTGCTTTAAAGTTGGGACATCCTCCTGAAATGTCATACAAAATTCTGTTTACATCTATTATTAGCTTCTCAAATCTTTACTGCAAATATCAGACAGTGAGCGCTAGTAAAGGAACACCAGCTTCACACGTTATACATTATATCCCATTAACCCTGTGAAGGGTTTTTAATAATGGCTGTGGCTGCTGGGTACACTAAGTTCTCAATGCACTCGGGGTCATTCCAGAATGCTCCGCCAAGCAATATTTCACTGGGAAGGCTCTATGAAGGTGTGCTTTGTAGGCAATTATTTGCCTATTAATTTTTTACTTTGTCCCCGCTGCTCAATAAACAAACAAAGGTGCCTAATGAAACAAATTGGTTCCAACAAAAATGATTGTTAATAAATCATTCAGGGCAAGTGTATGGATTATCCACGCTGTGTTTTCACAGCCTCCTGAGAGCCCGCTGATATTCGCACCATGGCACTTGTCCCCAAAAGGCATCTCACAATCAATATGCAGGAGCATGCGGTTTGGAGGGCCCAGAGGAACATGAAGCATGTGTATAAAATCAGCTCAGAAGATCAATCCACGGCTCTCCACCCTGAAGATGAATACACAAGTAAATTAAATAAATAAACAGCCTCTGAAATCCAAATACTGCCGCTCAGAAAGTTTGAATCTGTGATAAGCATCTTATCTGTGCCTTTTAAAGTTCTTCATTTGAATGCTAATACTCTGACACATTTCTCTCTCCGCACAGAGAGACGATGGCTCTTATGATTTGGACTCCTTTATTAAAAAGTGAATCGCAATTTACTCTCTTGTACTGTGTCATCAGCACTGTTTGCATTTAATCATGCGCCATAAATCGCAAGTGTGGCAAATAAAATTAACAGGGGCTCTGTGAAATGTCACGCCGGCCCAGTCGTCAGGGTTAATGAGCGTCTTTTAGTGGAACCGTGCAAACGTCACACCGATCTGCAGGACATCGGGACCCGTCTCCCCCCTGTCCCCTGACATTTCCATTCCTTCGAACGCCAAAGCGGGGAAACCTTGCCCAGTCGGGCCGGGGAGGTTGTTAACCTTTCCTGACGCCTTAATCGGACCACCAAGGCCAGTTCTGTTCATTATCTTTTCCTTTTAAATTGTCAGATGATGTCCTTTCAGACTGAGGCCTCTGGCCATAATGTCACCACACGGTCAGTCACTAATCACCGCGTGCCTCGGGTTGACAGCCGCGTGCCGTACACCCATGGTAGATGGTTATGGATGGGCCAGAGTGTTACTTCGTCATGTGAGAGACAGCGGTATGAGAGTATGATGATGGAGAGGGGTTTCAAAATTTTACAACGTCTGCTGACCCTGAGGTTAGTAACATCCATGGAGGTCCACGGCTAGGAGGCTACCATGAGTGACAGACCTCATAAATATAACTGATTATAGTACAGTAATGGTCAGCAGCAGACATAAGAACCATTTATAAAGCATTCATTTTAATGTTTTGGGTCTTTAGGGCTTTCAGTGGATTAAAATATTTTATATACTTAATGATATCATAGTTAACGTAGTTCCTTTGTAAAAAATACATCTTTTTTAAGTTTTTTATATTTAGTTTTGGCGATTTTACACGTTCTTCTACAACTTTTCTTTAAAACAATATACACTATCATTCAAAAGATATTTTTTTTTCAATACATCTATAACTCATTAAATTGTGACAATAAAGATATATATATATTGTTTAAAAATATTTATATTTCAAATGGATTCTATTCTATTCTTTATATTTTTCAAAGAATCACAGTTTCCATAAAAATATTACACAGCACAACTGTGTAAGATTTCAACATTGTTCCATAATTTCAACAATAAAATGTTTTTCTTGACTAAATCGGCATATTAGAATGATTTATGAAGGATCATGTGAATAAAGATTGTAATGCCTGATGAAAATTCAGCTTTGCTATCTAAAATAACTCTTTTTCTAATATTTCAAATACAGACTTTTTGTTCCCCATGAGGAAAACCACTTATAAATCATGCTAAGGGATGTTTTTTGAATGTAAAAATGCAGAAAGTTTTGTGTGATTGGTAGGTTTAGGGGTAGGGTTAGGTTAAAGTATAGTTGTAAAGTATAAAAAAATCATTATGTCTATGGGATGTCCCTATAAAACATGAAAACACAACGACATTTGCTTTGGCCACTTTAGAAAGAAACAGTTAAAACGTCAAACTAAATACTGTAAATGTTAACTGTGGTAAAATTAACAGCACTAAACATATAACCAACCTTGTTGATATCCATATTGCTTTTTGATTGTTCAAGGCAAAAATATGCATTTTTTTCCTGTGTATTTTGTAATTTTTTTGACATTTTAAGGAAATATCACTGCATCATGAATCATGAACAGCAGCCTGTATTAGTTCACCACTCCTGTGAATATTTCCCTTTATTTCTTTAAAAACAAAAATCTGGATTTGAGCACTATAATGTTTGATTCTGGGTCACTGTTCCACACTAAAAGCATTCCATATATAATATTACATATGGAATATTAATATTAGATATTAATATTATAATAATATAATAAATATTTATATATAATATTTATAATATATATTTATCTATAATTTAAAAAAATGTTTCACTGGATTATCATATATAATTATTAAATATAAAAAAACATTTATTTGTTGAATTTCCACCAATAAATAACCATGTTGTGATATATTGTTAGCATTATATAAATGTTCACATAATGTGATATATGATTTTAGTCATATCCTCCAGCCCTTGAATCATTTGAATTTGTTGCACCGCATCCCTCATGATCCATGTAAACAGATAAGTGTACCTGTACCATCAATCCAGACGTCTTTGTGTTGAGCGAATGCACCATTTCTTTGAGATGTGTGCAATATGCATAAACAGGCTGACTCTACTGAATGCATCAGACCTTAAAAGAATTGAATACGAACAGGTTAATAAACTGCAGTTTTGTTTTTTTTGCTCATCTGTCATAGTGAGTTATGGACAGCAGTGCATCACAGCGGCATGACAAAACCCAGGCATGGGCAACTCCCCGCTTTAATGCACTTTTTATAACCTGCATAAATAAGGGACCTGTTTAAGAGTGCACTGCGGGTAGAGCATGTGGCTAAGTGCTTTCCCTACAGCTCGTACACTCTCTGGATGCTCATCACACAAGGGCAAAGGAGCACCGCTTTTTTAGTCATGCAAAGAGACGAGCCTGAACCGCATTGAAATTTAGGGCACTGTCTTGAGCGAGTTTGCAGTAGCAGCATCTACAATGTGTATTGCTGTGGTTCTCAACAGGTTTTATTTTTTAACCTAGGTTTACATTATTGGATATCAAGCGTTTTTTTTATAATAAAACTACAAATGTTTTACTGGTTAGTGATATTCGGGACAAAAACAGCACTGATATGTGATCCTGGACCACAAAGCTTAAAATTAAGTCGCACGGGTATATTTGTGGCAATAGTCAACAACACATTGTATGGGTCAAAATGATTTTTCGATTTTTATTTTATGCCAAAAATCATTAGGATATTAAGTAAAGATCATGTTCCATGAAGATTTGTAAATGTCCTACCAAAATATATTATTAGTAGTAATATGCATTGCTAAGGACTTCATTTGGACAAAGGCAATTTTCTATTTAGATTTTTTTTGCACCCTCAGATTCCAGATTTTCAAACAGTCATATCCTATCCTAACAAACTATACATCAATGGAAAACGTATTTATCAGGAGAGGATGACAGGTCATGAGTATCAGATCTCTAAAGTGACTTTCAGATGATGTATAAATCTCAATAATAAAAAAAAAAAATTACCCTTATGACTGGTTTTGTGGTCCAGGGTCAAGTATTGCTTAACTATCATGATATAAATATGAGACAAAAACTCATACAGGGGCATTTTTGCCCTGATATCTTGAATTTTTGTGGCATTCTAATTGCTACATCAAGCAGTGAGTTGTTGCCCTGTTTCATGTTCGTCACCAATCAACTGTATGAAATGTATGAACTACGTAGGTCTGGGGCGGGACGGGTGCGTTAAATTTGTTAACTCATGAATGTTGAATTAAGTATTACAGTAAATGTTAAATGAAATAGAATTTTGATTCATTAAATTCCACTTGTAAATTCCACCTGTGATTTCAATTCAGCTCTGTGGGCATGAATTGAAAGTAAGTTAATCCTGAATTTTGCTATTCTAAACCCACCAGATTGGAACCACTCCACTATTATATTTTCAGGGAAATCTGAGGGTGCTATTTGAAAATTTGAACTAAATAATATCAGCTAAATCACCTTTAGTGTTCTAATGGGACATTGTCTCACACTGGGCGGCTGTGCAAAGTATTATAGCTCTGTGGGTGCTTTCCTGGCCAAGACCAGGGCTAAATCAGGAAAGGACGACAGCTCATGAGTATCAGATCTCTAAAGTGACTTATCCGACCTTCGCATAGAGTCTCAGAAGGTAGGAAAAGAAGTCAAAGAGCTTTGGCACCATGCCCTTCACCCTTTATCTTCTATAACTCTTCTATGTCTCTCTTTCACACTCTCTGACTGTCTATCCTTTCTTTCTTTCTCTCAGCCTTTACCTTGCTTCGGTCGCTGAGGTCCATGTCAGCCATTAATCTCACTTGGGCGGTAATGGCGTCTCCTTGTTTTACTAGCCACAGTATGAAAAAGTAATGACTCTTTTCCCATCCCTTGTTTGGCTTTGTTGTTCAGGTTTTTGTGGGCGTGTGTCTACAGAGTAAGAAAGACAGAGAGGTCTATAATGTGAAACTCACTTGCTTGTTTCCTCCTGGGATCTCTAATTAAACATCTGCACTTAACAAATGTGCCTGTGCGCTAAACATCCACCACATGCTGCATCTATAATCACTCGGTGCTCTTGGTACTATTTTTTAAACTTCAACTATGACAAATAATTACCCTCCCCTTTCTCCACAGATGCAGAAGCATTATCGTCCTATTGATATAGAAAACCGTTTTTATGATTGCGAATGCATGAGACATTTAGTGGCTACAGCATACTTAAATATCCATTTAAAGTCTTGTTTAATGTAACTGGTGCCATGGACGACACCCTGGACAGTAAATCTTGAGCGGTGGAGATGCTTAACAGACATTCTTCTGCTGATGTATGGAAAAGGAACGAGTATGGGGCTTAAAAAAGGATTGATTTATACCCAGAGGTGGAAAAAAGGATCTAAGGTGCTCAGATGCTGTCAACAAACCATCTATTCTCTTATATTGAACACGCATATCGGCTTTGTTCCAAAACCTGGCGATCCGACTTACTGTCTACTGCCTTCTAAGGCAGCATTCTAACTGAAGTGGAACCTGTGATAAAATAAAAGTCAAGTCAAAGTCAAAGTCATTTATTGTCATGTGTACAAGTTACCAAGACTCCACAGACTACAGACAGACAAAATACAATAAATCTCACTGCTATATAACTATATATATATATATATATATATAATATTTATAAATGCTGTTAAAATTAACACATGCGATTCATTTTTTCAGTTTAAAAATATTTAACGCAGCATCTGTTTTTCTATCATCCTTTGGCTAGCGTTACATTATATGATCACGCTCTTATTCATGCAAATGCTTTTAACCTATTCAAGCACAACAAATCAAAAGAGAACGCACTGTCTGTAAATGTCCTCACTGTCCTGACACACGACCACAGAAAGATGCGTGCCAGTATCGTGCGCACAGACAGTACAGAATCAAGTTCTCGTTCACGCTTAAACAATCAATAACACACAGAATTATGCCAAAATGCCCATTTTGTTCAGTATTCTCATAGGAGCCGTCTTCAAATAACATCTTAAATGGACTTGTGAGAAAACACTAATTTTCATTAATGTTAATTAAAGAACAAAGGTAACAGAGAAAATTGTAGCTTTAATAAAAATTAATCTATATTTATGCAGTTAAGAAAGGTGTTTGATAACAGCTAGGAAGGCCACAGGTAAATGTGACATTTATTATAATGGGTTTATGTGAAGATTGTTTTAAGTTCACTTAAATTAAATGTTTTTTTGTTTTTTTTAAAGCCTAATACATTTTGAAATTGATTGCTTTCAATTATACTGTAATGTAGAATGTCTATCATCAATGTTTAAAAAAATACATTTCATAGAGACATCAGTAGCAGTATCAGTGGTACTGGACTTCATTCATAAAAAAAGATGCCATTACAACAAATATTTAAAATATACTGTCTTTAAGTTGTTTCTACATTAATTTGGAGAGTAACTGTGAAATTATTACAAAATAAAAATATTAAAAACTCCAATGTTTTTAGTTTTTGGATTACGTGATTAATTACAGAAAAAATTGTGCGATTAATTTAGTAATTTTTTTTGGACCCACTTTATATTAAGTGGCCTTAACTACTATGTAGTAACATTTAAATTAATCATCTGATACAATGTACATACATGTTTTTTCATTGTATTTGCATTTTTAAAATGACCTGCATGTAATCCCTGCTAACATCTGTAATTAATTTGTGTAGTTACATTTATAATTACACTGTTGAGACTTAAACCTACCCATACCACCACACCTGTCCCTAACCCGTATCCCACCTCAATATCAGCAAAAGTGTTTCGAAATACAATATGAACACAATACGTACATTGTACTTATTTTTTGATGTAAGTACATAGTAGTTAAGGCCACCTAATATAAAGTGGGACCATTTTTTTTAAATCGATTGACAGCATTAATATATATATATATATACACTCACCTAAAGGATTATTAGGAACACCATACTAATACTGTGTTTGACCCCCTTTCGCCTTCAGAACTGCCTTAATTCTACGTGGCATTGATTCAACAAGGTGCTGAAAGCATTCTTTAGAAATGTTGGCCCATATTGATAGGATAGCATCTTGCAGTTGATGGAGATTTGTGGGATGCACATCCAGGGCACGAAGCTCCCGTTCCACCACATCCCAAAAATGCTCTATTGGGTTGAGATCTGGTGACTGTGGGGGCCATTTTAGTACAGTGAACTCATTGTCATGTTCAAGAAACCAATTTGAAATGATTGGAGCTTTGTGACATGGTGCATTATCCTGCTGGAAGTAGCCATCAGAGGATGGGTACATGGTGGTCATAAAGGGATGGACATGGTCAGAAACAATGCTCAGGTAGGCCGTGGCATTTAAACGATGCCCAATTGGCACTAAGGGGCCTAAAGTCTGCCAAGAAAACATCCCCCACACCATTACACCACCACCACCAGCCTGCACAGTGGTAACAAGGCATGATGGATCCATGTTCTCATTCTGTTTACGCCAAATTCTGACTCTACCATCTGAATGTCTCAACAGAAATCGAGACTCATCAGACCAGGCAACATTTTTCCAGTCTTCAACTGTCCAATTTTGGTGAGCTCGTGCAAATTGTAGCCTCTTTTTCCTATTTGTAGTGGAGATGAGTGGTACCCGGTGGGGTCTTCAGCTGTTGTAGCCCATCCGCCTCAAGGTTGTGCGTGTTGTGGCTTCACAAATGCTTTGCTGCATACCTCGGTTGTAACGAGTGGTTATTTCAGTCAAAGTTGCTCTTCTATCAGCTTGAATCAGTCGGCCCATTCTCCTCTGACCTCTAGCATCAACAAGGCATTTTCACCCACAGGACTGCCGCATACTGGATGTTTTTCCCTTTTCACACCATTCACACCAACAACCATGCCACTCTCAAAATTGCTTAAATCACCTTTCTTTCCCATTCTGACATTCAGTTTGGAGTTCAGGAGATTGTCTTGACCAGGACCACACCCCTAAATGCATTGAAGCAACTGCCATGTGATTGGTTGATTAGATAATTGCATTAATGAGAAATTGAACAGGTGTTCCTAATAATCCTTTAGGTGAGTGTATACACACACACACACAGAGAAATTACTTAATAATTGCTAAGACAATAAGTCAATCAGTGACGAAATAAAACAATGAGTGACATAAGACAATAAAGTGACATTTTTGGCATTATGATGTGTCCAATATTCTTATAACACTAGTGTTAAAAATTTGTGTTGGTTAAACAATAGTGTGTGTTGAACAGTCTTATGGCATTGGAGTAGAAACTATTCCTGTTTGAATAGTCCTGAGCTGTTTGCCAGAGGGCAGAAAAGAGAAAAGTGCCTGTGCTGGGTGACTATAATCGTTTATGATGCGCTTTGTCTTCTTTAGGCAGTGTGTAGATGTCCTCAACTGCTAGTAGTTGTTGTTTTCTGAGCGGCTTTAACAACCCATTATAGGGCTTTCCTTTCCAGTGTGGAGCAGCTGCCATACCAGGATGCAATACACCCTGTAAGGACGGACTCCACTGCACTCCTGTAATAAGTGGTGAGGACTGAAGTGGACATACTGGCTTTCTTCAGATGCCTAAGGAAATAAAGTAGTTGATGAGCCTTTTTAATGATGGATGCTGTGTGTTCAGTCCTTGTGAGTTTGGAAATAGATTTGCAAGCAACTGCGCCACACAAATAGTGTGAGACACTTGATTTGCAATTAGAATTTGGCATTACCATGTTGCAAAGACAGATTTATATATAAAATGTAGGTAAAAATAGTCAATATTATTCAGATTTTTGGTAATGAATGCATTAGGGCCCGAGCACCGATGGTGTGAGGACCTTATTGGAATTGCTCGGTCTATTATTATTCGGTAACACTTTATAATAATGTTCAGTTATAAGTCGCTTATAAGTTATTAGTTAATGATGAACTAATCATTTTACAAAACATGACTATATGTTCACAAATGATTAATAGGTGATATGCTAACATTTTATAAATGTTTTGTTAATTCAGTTATAAGTAATTTATTAATTATTAGTTAATGATGAACTAATAATTTACAAAACATGAGTGGTATGCTAACGATATACACATGTGCAAGTTATCTTAAAAAAAATGTGTAAACCATGAAATAAATCAAACAGTAAATGGTTGATGAGTTATTAGTTGATACACTATTTATCACTTATAAATCAATGAAGTTTTATGTCAAACTTGTTTTAGGATCATCTCAATAAACAATGATTAATCTTGAACAAATTATGAACAGACCATTAATAAATGATCAGTATAAGCTGGTCTGTGTTCAAAAACACAAACATGCAGGATGCTAAAACAGTATTTTGTAAGAAGAGTAATGTATTTGTTTTCAAGGGGATAAACATTTATAAATGGCTTACAGTCAGGGGCTTTCAGTGGGTTTAATAAATACTTGATCTGTGATAATGTGAACCAGTTCCACCTTCCACCGAAACTCACATCAGCTGCACAGTGGTTAAAGACTCCATGTGTGTCAGAGAAGACAGTAGTCTATACCCTCACCAGTCAGCACTTACACTGCAGTACACAGTACAAACTGTTCAACACCTGTTATAGATGTGTAAACGCATGAATAAATCATTTACAAAGCTTTCTGCATCCCCTAATCTAAAGTGTAAACTATTCATCACTTGTAAATGTGTTACACATCATTTGTAGATCTTTGTTACCTTTTTTACATTGCGTGTATGTGTATACAAGTCATTTACAACACTTTCTGCATCCCCTAATCTAAAGTGTAAACTATTCATCACTTATATATGCGGATATAGGCGGTATAGCATACCACATTTATGAATGTATTAACTAATAATTTATTAATGACTTATAACTGAATTAACAAAACATTCATAAAATCTAGCATATCACTTATTAATCATTTATGAATGTATAGTCATATTTGTAAATTATTAGTTTATCATGAACTAATAACTTATAAGTGACTTATAACTGAACGTTATTATAAAGTGTTACCTATTATTCTTCTCTGTAATGAATCACATTTTTGAGGGCCTAAACATGCTCAAAAACTCATGAAACTTTGCATACGCGTCAGAAGTGGTGAAAATTTATGTCTGATATAAGTTTTCAGAATTAGGTGTGGCAAAATTTCAATTAAGCGCCGCTTGCACTACGTTTCACGTACAGGTATAACATTTGGCAGACACGTAACAGCCCAATACCAACGAAAACGTTTCTGGGAGCAAAATCTGAAAACCAACAGGAAGAGAGAGATTTTGAATTTTCTCTGCAACATTTTTGCAGTTTGCCATTTCCAGATGTTGTACTTTAACAAACTTCTCCTAGAAATTTTATCAAATCAACATCATATCTGGTCAGTCCAATCTAAAGGCTTTTGCGACATTAAATTGTGAAGATCTTCAGTTTTCGCTGAAGGTTGTGTCCGTGGCGGCCTGACAAAGTTCGTTGTTTCGCCATGCAACAGGAAGCTGTTGTAACTCGGGCATACAATGTCCGATCTGCCCCAAACTTTACATGTTTTATTAGAGTCCTGGCCTGAAAACATCTACATGACAATATTCTGTTACAGTCAAAGTGCCACCTGTGGGCAACAGGAAATGGCATGTTTTACATTGTGATTAACTCCTTATTGAAATTTAATCAGATCAACATCATATTTGGTCAGTCTAATCTTAAGGCCTTGGTGATGTTAAATTGTGAAGATCTTGAGTTTTTGCTGAAGGTCGTGTCTGTGGCGGCCTGAGAAAGTTTGATGTTTCGCCATGAAACAGGAAGCTGTTGTAAGTCAGGCATACAATGTCCGATCTGCCCCAGATTTCACATGTTTGATAATAGTCCTGCCCTGAACACATCTACATGATAATATTTGGTTATAGTAATAGCGCCACCCACTGGCAACAGGAAGTGACGTGTTTAACAAAATATACAATTGAGTACTAAACATGCTAGAAACATTCTAAATGTAAGCATGCTATTATCGTCATGAAACAGGAAGTTGTTGTAACTCAAGCATACAATGTCCAATCTGCCTCAAACTTTACGTTTGATAAGTAACCTGGCCGAAAGACATTAGTCTTTATAACATTAGTTATAGGCATAGCACTACCAGCTGGTAGCAGGAAGTGTGGCAAATACAAATGACTGACATAGTCCTCCTATTTTTATATACTTAAATGCATACAGGGCCCTTTCATCGCTGCTTGCAGCTTTAATTATATTTGTAATCTAAATTTTTTTTCTCACTTTGTTTTTGTTTTTTGTTTTTTTCAGTGCACTTCCCGCAATGCATTATTGGATTGCCTTCTTTGTGAACCATACATGTGATGCTGTGTTATTTTTTATTTATTTATTTGTTAATAAGCAGCATAATTCATTTGTGAAAACCTTCTAGTCATGATGCCTTAAAATGCCACAGTTGGAGATCTCGGGGAAAAACAAGTTGGACTCAGTGGTCTACTTTATAATTTCTGGAGCTGATGTTGTATATTCTTATAGAGGTAGAATAGCTTTAGGTGAGGAAGAAAACTAGTTTTATTGAAGACATATTGACATTGGAGCAAATGTGTCAGAGCTTAAAGCAAGCAATACCTACAATTTGAGAGCGAAAAGAATGAAGAATTCAGTAAAAGCTTTTTTTTTCAGTAAAGATCTGCTTTTGTGTGTGTATGTGTGTTTTTGTGACACATCAGGACACACATTTGTATAATGACATGGGTATGACACAGGTATTACAAGGAGAGGGTGACTTATGAGGACATTACCCTATGTCCCCATTTTTCAAAAGGCTTATACATTTTTTTTGAGAAAGTAAAAATGTGCAGTTTCCTGTGCTGGGTAAGTTTAGGGGTAGGGGTAGTGTAGGGGGATAGAAAATATGGTTTGTACGGTATAAAAACCTTTACGCCTATGGAATGTCCCCACAATTCACAAAAACAAACGTGTGTGTGCGTGTGCGTGTACATGGTTCAGGTACAAAATATCCTACACAGATGGCAATATCCAAAATCCTTGACCTTGTTGAAAACAGCGGAAAACAGCTTATAAATGGCATTTTTTGAAAATGTAAGTGTGTGTGCGTTTTGTGTCAGGGCAAAGTTCACATTTAAATTGTTATTTGTTTAGTGGTCAGCTACAGATTTTGTAATTTTTTTCCCCCCATGCTTCACTGTTATGGTCACAATGACAATGATTTACCTTTTCTTCAGTTTGTGTACCTCATATCATACAGAATTTCTGCCGAAGGTTTGCAAGCACTTCAAGTCTTAAATTACAACCTTTATTAAAGTTGAATCATTCTGGGTTTGGTCAAATCTGATGGAAAGAATAAATCTTTTAAATTGTTAAAAGGGACATACACTTTTGGTTTTTCTTTTTTCTTTTAGGTGGTTACGTACTGCTCCGAGACACGAAGGTTGAGGATCCAAATGCAGTATTTATTAAAGGTTAATCCACAATCGTAGTCAAAAGTACAGGCAAGGTCAAAACACAGGTAGGCAGTCCAAACAGGCAAACAAGGCAGAAGGCAGAGGCAAAAGGGTAATCCAGGAAACAGGCAAGAAATCCAACAAACCAAGAGACATGAAACCAGGAAAAACGCTCAGAAATGCAGTGTAACACTAAACAAGACTTAGCAAAGAATGACAGGGTGAATAGGCTAGATATAGGCAGAGGTAATGAGGTAAATGAGACACAGGTGTAAACAGTGAGTGCTGATGAGTCCGGGCAAAGGATTATGGGTGATGTAGTCTATGATGGAATGACAGTCCGGGTTGGAGTGCCCTCTGGTGGTGATCAGGGGCACTCACACTGGTGAATCATTACATAGGTATTGTTATTCAAGATTATTTGCACCCAAAAATCATACATTTGTCATAGATTCCATGGAATTAAAAAAATGAAGCAAATATTTTTGCTGCGGTGCAAGACTTCTACACAAATTATTTGCAAGTGAAAGAGAGGAATAGTTTGTCAAACTTTCCCTGTATCCTATTGTGTTTTATCATAATCTCATCTTTAGTTGGGGTTGGCATGAATTTTTCTTTTTTTAATGTTTTCGAAAGAATTCTCTTATGCTCACCAAGGTTGCATTCATTTGATCAAAACTTTTTTTTGTGATGGCAATGCTGAATTCTCATCTTCCGTGTCACTTCAGATCCTTCAGAAATCATTCTAATATGCTGCTCAAGAAACATTTCTTATCACAGTTATTGAAAACTGAACATTTATTTGAAATAGAATTTGTAACAATATAAAAACGCAACATCCTTTCTGCGTAAAACTATTAATTTCTTTCAAAAAAAAAAAAAAGCTTACTGACCAAATCCGAATGATATCATCTCAATAGGATAAAAATGTAAAGTTTTATTATAGAAATGATAGTATTTGTCCTACTTTCTCTGTATTGGAAAAGTTGATGAACATTGATGTGTAAATGTGGGCGTTCATGTAAATGACTAGGAATGATAACATTAGCAGAAATGTTTTCTTTCTAAGACCCAGCAGTTCAGCAGCCCTTCTGTCTCCCATCATGCATTGCTGTCCAGGGAGGCGGCCCCTCTTCCCTCTCACTGTTATTCAATAAAACCTCCCTGACAGGTATGATCGAGAGCCACTCAGTGCTGGAGCAGGACCCTCAAATATGAAGGGGAGGTATAAAATACGAGCACCCTGACAGCTCGCTTGCCAATCCAAATTAAAAAAAGTTGGAGTGCCTGGCTTTACGCTGCCCGTAACGGTGTGGCTGTATTTCATGCTGGCTGTGAAGCTGCTCTGCACATCCTCTATCCGCCACTGACAGGGCTGGTAAATCTGGCCTCGTTTGGCCCGATGTGTAAACAGTTATTCATCTTGTGGCAAGGGACAGACCTCGGCTCATCTTGTGCACTGCAGGCGTCTCACGGAAGCAGAGATTTGTGGAAAACCAAACCCACTGAGTTGTTCACATTTCACCAAATATTGAAAAAGCAGTCAGGATATCAAGTACAATTGTCAGCTTTTGCAGTGAAAATGGGTTCAGAAGATTTGCCATCATTTCAGTGAGGTTGTATAAATAATTGCATCCAAAAAGCCACCGACGATATAGTTTAGAGTGTGTTCACACTTGGCAGGTTTGGTTCGATTAAAACGAACCCTGCCTCCGCTACAACGCTTCGCTAAACTAGCCTCACTTTTGCATCTCTCATTAAAAACATTTACATTTATCCATTTGATCAACGCTTTTATCCAAACTCTTTAAGGTGCGTTTTATGTGTTATACGGGTCATTCCTTTTATGCAGTGTTTTTTTTAATTTTTTTTATACAATTATTTATACAGTTTAATATGCTTGTGATCTTAAGGAAGTATTTCATTAAGGTATTAGCAGACCTTCAGAAATATGATTGTGGTCAAACCTTTTAAAAGGTTAGTTACCCAAAAATAAAAGTTCTGTCATTAATTACCCACATGTCGTTCCAAACCCATAAGACCTTCATTCATCTTTGGATCACACATTAAGATATTTTTGATGAAATCCGAGAGCTCTCTGACCTCCACATTGACAGCAATTTAATTAACACTTTTAAGCCCCAGAAAGATAGTAAAGACATGATTAAAATAGTTAATGTGGCTACAGTGGTTCAACCTAAATATTATGAAGTGACAAGAATATGGCGCAAAACGACTTTATGTAACAATTTCTCCTCTTCCATTTCAGCCTCTGACGCTGTTCATGTTGTAAATGCAGTAAAGTCACTTCATAACACTGAGGTTGAACCACTGGAGTCACATGAACTATTTTAATGATGGGGGGGCTGAACTCTGACATCCCAAACCGCAATTAAACAGCATACAGATTAGCACTAATGACCACTTACTGTGCGAATTGATTGCAGTGAGCTTGTAGCGGATGAGCTAACTGTGGTAAAGACAGTGAATGAAGACATTTCCCCCAATTTTCAGCTTCAGGTAGCTGCTACTAACATCTGCTAACAACTGTTAGACATTTTTGTGTAAATTCATGCAGACTCAATGCAGCATGAACCACAATCCGCACCCACATGTTGTCCGTAAACAACATTCAGGCATCAGGAATTTGTGCAGGATTTGTTAAGTAGAGCAAAGCTAAGCTTTCATTTTTAGCTAAATCTAAATGAGCCTCGCTTTTGCATCTCTCATTAAAAACATTTACATTTTTCCATTTGATCAACGCTTTTATCCAAAATCTTCAAGGTGCGTTTTATGTGTTATACGGGTCATTCCTTTTATGCAGTGTTTTTTTTTTTTTTCTTTAATGCAATTCTTTATACAGTTTAATATGCTTGTGATCTTAAGGAAGTATTTCATTAAGGTATTAGCTCTCTGACCTCCACATTGACAGCAATTTAATTAACACTTTCAAGCCCCAGAAAGGTAGTAAAGACATGATTAAAATAGTTCATGTGGCTACAGTGGTTCAACCTAAATATTATGAAGTGACAAGAATATGGCGCAAAAACGACTTTATGTAACAATTTCTCCTCTTCCATCTCAGCCTCTGACGCTGTTCACGTTGTAAATGCAGTAAAGTCGCTTCATAATGTAAGAATCGGTTTTACTGCTAAGACAAAAGTTGAAGATCCAACCCCCTGCAATAGAACAATAAAACTCACTAATCTGGAGAGAAGATCTCCCAGAAAGAGTGTAGGACATCGGCCTGCCCAAAACCTTCTCCCCCTCTCCCTCCTCCCTTCCCTCCCCCTGATTCAAGTCACAGAATGCAGATATACCACAGATGATGTATGTTGTAAATCTACAGTTTTTCCCCTTTCATGTGTGGTATATTTTTAAAGGTCTCAGTGCGATTGGTAAAATGGTCTCAACTTCATTGTAGTCACTGGTAGAATGAGAAAGATTGAAACATATGAGAATTATGTTCTCCCTTTTTGAGTGGTCTCCTCAGATATCTGATCCTCTCCCCCAAACTAGGTGTTGTGTTGCAAATATTTACAAACCCTTTGTTCTGGTCTGGGTATTTAAGGAAGGGTAGCAGGGCTGCCATTTGGGAACATTCTGTAGCCAGAGCCCCCATGCAGTGCTGTGTCAGTGTCCGAGAGGCACTCACACTGTGTGTACTGTGCCAGATATAATGACTCTGAAACTATTTTCATATTACTTTGTAATTGTATTTTATATTTTTATGCTGACAGTTGTGTACCATGGATTCGTGTTTAATTATGTGTATTTAAGTTCTGTCTGGCCAAAATAAATGTTAATCTTGATTTATCTTGTATTATTCTGAAATCATTATTCTAGTATGGATCAATGTGGAGTCCTTTATTTCCGCAAATCTGTTGCCAGGATAGATCAAACTGAGGACCCAATGACTGGAGCATGGAGCACATCATTTTGGGATAATCTGATTCCTGACTATCACTGTATTAGCAAGTTGCAGCTTCCGTGACTATTAATCAAATTACACTTTTTGTTGAGTAAGCAGGTGCGACCACTTAAAGGTAAAATATTCACTCTGCAATCCTCTGACTAATATCAGAACTGGACAGTTTGTGTCCGTGAACGCGCGAATCGCAACGCGTCTGTTTCTGTGCGATATCCGGTCCCTTGATGAACGAGTATTTGAAAATAAGAGATACTAAGAAAAATCAACGATCCAAATTAAATCACAACAAATCACCAGCTGTTAAATTACAAACGTAACAAAATGAACGAAGTCACATAAAATTGGAGTCAGATCACTTTATTCATGGAGTCAGATTTAAAATTAGATATTAATAAATTAAGTGAATTTAACAGAAATGCTAAAAAAGGCTTACATGCAGAAGCCCTTCAACCAAGCCGTTAGATTCCGTTTTTGGGCTAACGGATGGAGCTTACAATAACATTGAGGTTGAACCACTGGAGTCACATGGACTATTTTAATGATGTCTCTACTACCTTTCTGGGCCTTGAAAGTGGTAATAATGTTGCAGTCTTTGTGTGGTCAGAAATCTCTTGAGTTTCATCAAAAACACCTTAATTTGTGTTCCAACGATGACCGAAGGTCGGGTTTTGAACAACATGAGAGGGGAGTAAATAATGACAGAATTTTCATTTTGGGGTGAACCAACCCTTTAAATATTCCATCCTGTTTGATAAAATTACAGAAATCATTAAGACAATAGATTTCAAAAGATGATTAAAATAAAATCAATATTCATCAAGTAATCGTTCTGTTAATCCCTCACTAAGCAAGAGCCAACTTTAGCTCTTTTATGTCCATCTTGTTGCATTGTCAAAATAAAGTAAAAAATAAAATACATATATCATAATAATAAGTGTTTGACCACAAGCATATTTCTGAAAATGTTTTTATTCATTGAAATGTTGCTATTGTCATAATAATTTCTGTAATTTAAATCAAACAGATTGGAATGTTTAAGAGTGAGAAAAACTAATGCCACATGCCTTAATCAAATCAATTGTTAATACATATTAATGCTATAATTATTCATTCTTGTTTTTTGAGGAAAAAGATGTAGGATTTACTTTGAAACAGATTTCACTCAGAAATTGCTAGTAAATTTCATACATAATTACAAAGAAAATTCAAGTAAAGTAAAAACACCTTATTAACATTTATAAACACCCCATATAGGGTTGATTGATTGATTGATTGATTGATGTTATAGGTCAGTACAGCATTCAGGAACATGGCATGTTTATATAATTGTGATAACTAAGTAATATGATTTCCCTTTTTAAAAGTTGAGTATATTGTTACTGAGTTTAACATATTATTTATATTACAGGTTCTGCATAGTAGAATAATTTAAAAGCATAGCTAAAGTGGTGGTGTTAATCTTCATTCCAATGTGTTCTGTGTGGAAGTGAGATGTTTGGTGTGACACTGGAGATCTGGCACAGCAATCTCACGTCTATGAGAAGAATTAAGTAGAACCCAAAGCATGATGATAACACTCGTCAACAATGTAACATCTGCATGATTGACAGTCATTAAAATGTCACCTCCACTCGAATAATTCATTTGAAATCAGTTTACGTTTGAGAGAGACAGACAGAGCGAGACAGAAAGAGAATTTAGGTAAAATATGGATGGAGGGAGGGAGTGGGTGGAAAATGAGGAATGAATTTCTCACTGGGAGAGGAAAAAGAGATTAGATAATAGGGTAAGAAGGCAAGAGAAAGTATGAGGAAGATGGAGAGAAAATGAGCTTGTGTGAGATAAATGAAGAATGGATGAGAATGAGAAGGAGAGAAACTATGGCTCACTCAAGGACAAACACAGAGCCCGGAAACTGAGCAGCTTATACAAATGATTTGTCCTCCTATTAGCTTTCATGAGTGTCACTTAAAACATAGCAGCAGGACGGCACAATCAAACAAAAGACATGTCATTTCTAGACCCAGTAACCTTGGCAAAAAAATAAAATTAATTAATTATGCTGCTCCTCAAAGTGCTATTTCAGCTGTGCCTCTCTCTGTTGAAGACCTTTTTCAGTGTGGCATAAAAATGAATTAACACGTTCTAATTTACTCAACTATAACAAATTACATTTAATTATTTCTTGTTGCTTGTGTACAGGCATGCATGTGCATCTGTGTGGTCAATTAGACATCAGTTTGTTGAATATTTTATGTCACTGATTCTGGGAACTTTCTGTACGTTTCATTCAATTTCGGCAGTCCTAATGTTGTTGCCATGGCACTGAGCCTCCAATACCGTTGATTTTGCAGCGTTAACTTGAAAGAGCATTTTTCGATGGCTGGTTTCCAAACAGGGAGGTTGGATGACTCCCTCTCCTTGAGTCCAGTTCAGATCCAGCACTGTGGCTAATTAAGGCTGACGCTGTTTCTCACCTCAGAACAAACAGGGTTTAATAGATTTATTTATGCATTTTTTTTTTAAGATTAAAAGCCAATAGAGTAGATAGGATTTGTTTTGTTCCTAATGCAGATTTAAGGAAAGTGGTTATTCCCTACAACTATAATATATACATAAAAAAGAAAGAGACAAAACAAATAAATGAATGAACCCAATATAAATCAGCTTGTTGAGCTTTGCAGCTCTCAGTTTTTACCAAACTTTGATAGGGCGATAGTGTATGGTTGGTTTAAAGGGGTAGTTCAGCACTGGCAAAATGGACTTTCAATAAATATAATACAAATTTCAATAAAAATTATAATTTGCCAAATAGGTAGGAAAACTTCAACACCCATAATGCACTGGGCAATGCAAGTAGGGTGACCAGACATCCCGTTTCAGCTCTATTTTTAGTGTCCTGACTTATTATGAAAAAAATCATGTTTTGTCCCATATTTTTTTCTTTCCTAAATTGTCTTTGCTATAGGTGATCATAAAAGCGAGTAGTAGTCACATGTCACATGAGAATAGCCTAATCAAAGGTCATTTTGAGGAACAAAATTACCATTCAATTCACAATCCAATCATCTGTCCATCCTGTCCTGTATTCCAACATGAGGAATATTGTCATCCTACATCTAAGGCCACTCCCAGTCTGCTCTTACTGGATAGGCTTGACCAGGGTGAAATGCGCATTTTGCATCATCTGGTGGACTTTTCCTGACAAATGTAAACACAGAAGGTAACACAGAAAAAGAGTAAACATTGTTAATTTACATACACTATGTTGCCAAAAGTTTTGTAACGCCTGCCTTTACGTGCACATGAACTTTAGTGACATCCCATTCTTAATCCGTAGGGTTTCATATGGAGTTGGCCCACCCTTTGCAGCTACAACAGCTTCAACTCTTCTGGGAAGGCTTGCAACAAGGTTTAGGAGTGGAATTTTTGACCATTCTTCTAGAAGCACATTTGTGAGGTCAGGCAATGATGTTGGAAGAGAAGGCCTGGCTCGCAGTCTCCGCTCTAATTCATCCTAAAGGTGTTCTATGAGGTCAGGACTCAGTGCAGGCCAGTCAAGTTCCTCCACACCAAACTTGCTCATCCATGTCGTTATGGACCTTGCTTTGTGCACTGGTGTTGGAACGGGAAGGGGCCGTCCCCAAACATGGGAGTGTGCAATTGTCCAAAATGACTTGGTATGCTGAAGCATTAAGAGTTCCTTTCACTGGAACTAAGGGGCCAAGCCCAACCCCTGAAAAACAACCCCACACCTTAATCCCCCCTCCACCAAACTTTACACTTGGCACAATGCAGTCAGGCAAGTACCGTTCTCCTGGCAGACTCGTTCATCGGATTGCCAGACAGAGAAACGTGATTCGTCACTCCAGAGAACACGTCTCCACTGCTCTAGAGTCCAGTGTCGGCATGCTTTACACCACTGCATCCGACGCTTTGCATTGCACTTGGTGATGTAAGGCTTGGATGCAGCTGCTCGGCCATGGAAACCCATTCCATGAAGCTCTCTACGCACTGTTCTTGAGCTAATCTGAAGGCCACACGAAGTTTGGAGGTCTATAACTATAACTACATGCGCTGACCCCTCTCTGTGATTTTACGTGGCCTACCACTTTGTGGCTGAGTTGCTGTTGTTCCCAATTGCTTCCACTTCGTTATAATACCAATAACAGCTGACCATGGAATATTTAGTAGTGAGGAAATTTCACGAATGGACTTATTGCACAGGTGGCAACCTATCACGGTACCACGCTTGAATTCACTGAGCTCCTGAGAGCGACCCATTCTTTCACAAATGTTTGTAGAAGCAGTCTGCATGCCTAGGTGCTTGATTTTATACACCTGTGGCCATGGAAGTGATTGGAACACCTGAATTCAATGATTTGGAGGTGTGTCCCAATACTTTTGGCAATAAAGTGTATATTACATACATTGTAACAATGCAAAGTGGGTTGAAAATTGGCAAACTTACACTTGCCATATCAAGAGGGTCTTTTCAATTGGTTAACTCAGTTTTTTTTTTTACCGTCACACCAATCATTTCTTTCTTTAGTGCCACTGTTTCTGACATATTGTGAGGGAATAGGTTTCCTCCCTTAATGGTTCCTATATGAAATAAAAAGGGAAAGCTTTTTTTTGGTAATGGTGATTTATAACAGTTCAGCACAACTATAGCACTCTGGCAAGCAGGTGTGTGTGTGTGTGTGTGTGTGTGTGTGTGTGTGTGTGTGTGTGTGTGTGTGTGTGTGTGTGTGTGTGTGTCTGGCCGGCCGGGGCTGGTCTGGGTCTGGATGATGGAGGGGTGGGTTGGAGAGGGACATGCATCACTGCCGCTGATTGGAGCAGGTACAGCAGCACCCAGTCACATTCAGTGTGGACAAAAGAATAAAGGCCCGTTCACACCAAGGATGATAACTATAAAGGTAATGATAAAGATATATTTCGTTCTCAACATTAAAGAATAGCAGAGTTCACACCACAGCTATAACAATAACGGCACAGAGAAACTATATAGTTGGAATCACTTTAAGAGCGATTTATCCAGCTGATGAACGATAAAAACCATTGACAGCCAATCAGAGCATTTAAAACTTGAGCATTTAAAGTGGCAGAGAAGCACGTGCTTGGAATAAATAGAACGAAGGCCTTAAGAGTCTTACTTTAAACAGCAGGGGACACTTGTTAGTGAATAGGCAAATTAGAAGACATAGGCTGAAGACCATAAGTACTGAAGTTTACATTTAGCATAGTACCATTAAATGTTTTCCAATAAGAATCAAGAGTCAATCAGTATAGGCTAAAGTGTCTAAATAGTTTTTGGAGCCACTGCATGTATAATGACGTTATTGGTAATCCATCCATTCATAAATTATGTTGTTTAAATAGCTCCTTCATGTACATCATCCTTGTACATCCTTGTATTTGCCAACAAACTAAATCTGGCTATTGTGGATGTTGGTCTAAGGCTGTCTGTGTGCGTGTGTGTCTGTGTGTGTGTGTGTGTGTGTGTCTGTGTGGTCCTGGTAAACCGTACATTATGAGGACAAAATGTCCCCACAAAATTGACAATATCCGAAATCCTTGTCCCCATGAGGAAAACAGCTTATAAATCATACTGAGATTTATCTATCTAAATCATACTGAAACAATGTGTTTTGGAAAATGTAAAAATGTAGAACATTTTCTGTGATGGGTAGGTTTAGGGGTAGGGTAAGTGATGGGGGATAGAATATACATTTTGTACAGTATAAAAATAATTATGTCTATGGAAAGTCCCCATAAAACATGAAAACACAAGGTGTGTGTGTGTGTGTGTGTGTGTGTGTGTGTGTGTGTGTGTGTAAACTTCAAACTTCTCATCTTGCACTGCCAAAAAAATCTGCTTAGTGAACACAACAATACAGAGACATAGTTCTTTGAATCTGATTTTTAAAGATCCTATATTAAGCATAATGACTAGAGATCAACCAATCTTACCTTTTATTAATATCAGATTTTTTTAAATTTTATTTCTTTATTCTTAGGGCACGAAAATAACTAAAAGAGATATTCATTACACTGGGATAAAAACCTGTAATATGATTACCAATAGCAATAGGGAAAGGAAAAAAGAAAAAAAAAACCTGCCTGGAATATGTCTTAATAATTTCCCCATTTTACATGTTACTATTGACGAAATAACAAAATAATGGTAAGATGACATTTACACAATCCAAAGTAGTAGAATAAAAACCTTCCTAATGGAACCCATGTTTAGTCAAAGGAAATCATTACAGCACTCAAGATAACTAAAATTGTGTTTTCAGGTTATATGCATCTCTTTTTCATTTCATATGCATACTCTACAATTTTCTTGCAAAAAAAGTGTCAAATTACTGAATTTCATCCGATGTGACCGTCTTGTTCATATCATTACAGTGGCTGCCTGCTTTTTAAAGACATTACATGGTGTAGCACCTGAAGTGTTTCTCAGGTCTCATGAATCATACTGCTTCTCTTGCTGAAGAACAGCATAGCATTTATTTCATCAAATGAATAGACAAAATTTACACTGGAAATTTACAGTTCCCTTTCAAAAGCTACACTCAATGCTGCATGAAGTGTATATGGGAAGTGTCTTTACACGACCAGCTGTGAAATAGTGTGTTTAACATGTCAATGAAATTGACCGGGAGGTATTTATAGCATCGGCTAGTGATGTCATCAGCACACCTGCTGCACGAGGCTATAAATAGATGAGCCCCAGCTGCAAGCCTTCAGGTCTTTTTGTTTTAAGACCACTCTGTGTTGGTGTGCGTCAAAAACTCTCTCTACCTTTCAAACTTCACTTGAGATCTTTGTTAGGAGTTAGTTTTCAACTGGCAGTGTGCAGATTTCTCTCTTTCTCATCTCTGTTACAAACATCAGTGAAAAGAGTTCAAGTTGAAAGAAATCTAATCAGTTGAAAATGAGTCAGCAGAGTAAAAGCTGTGTCCCTCCATGTTCTCTTCCAAATGCAAAAAAGAAGCAGAACTGGATACACGATTACTGCTTTGTGTGTTTGGGGAAGAGCATGTGGTTGCTGCATTGAGTCAGGCGAGTGCAAGCATTGCGAGCTTTACAGTTAAAGTGCTTCGTGCTCGTCCTGGCTACTTTCAGTCCGAACCCACGTTGCGGGGCTCCAGTATAGATTTGTTTGACGAGCAAGAGACGGGTCCGTCCCTTTCGCTTGTTCGTTTACCAGATCCACACATTTTCTTGCGCTCTCCAGTACCTCTTCGGCTCGTGCGGGGGGAAGATGATGTTGAATCTCTCGGGTCTGCGGACTTCAAGCAGCCAGTCTCTCAGCATTCCTCGCACAATAACAAATCCATCGAGGAATTATTAGAGGTGGTTACTCGCACGGTTGCCAGGTTACAGCTTGACTTGCCCCGTGAATAAGAGATGCCCAAACACAGTAAGCTTGAAGATAGGTTTCTGTCTGGTGGCAGGGGGGAGGGACCACAACATCAGTCTCTCCCTTTCTTTGAGGACCTCCATGACGAACTATCAAAGTCATGGAGAAAACTATATACTTCACGTGTTTTTGTGCCCTTGACGTCGACATTTTCAACTATCGTGGGTGCGAGATCACGTGGGTATGCAAAGATGCCCCAGGTGGAAGAGCTATCTCTCTTCTGGGTCTGCATATTCATTAAAGAAACCTACCTCCCCACGAAGCCGTTTAGAACAACTTTGGCTCTCGTGGGTATAAGCTTATAAGCATATACACTCACCTAAAGGATTATTAGGAACACCATACTAATACTGTGTTTGACCCCCTTTCGCCTTCAGAACTGCCTTAATTCTACGTGGCATTGATTCAACAAGGTGCTGAAAGCATACTTTAGAAATGTTGGCCCATATTGATAGGATAGCATCTTGCAGTTGATGGAGATTTGTGGGATGCACATCCAGGGCACGAAGCTCCCGTTCCACCACATCCCAAAGATGCTCTATTGGGTTGAGATCTGGTGACTGTGGGGGCCATTTTAGTACAGTGAACTCATTGTCATGTTCAAGAAACCAATTTGAAATGATTGGAGCTTTGTGACATGGTGCATTATCCTGCTGGAAGTAGCCATCAGAGGATGGGTACATGGTGGTCATAAAGGGATGGACATGGTCAGAAACAATGCTCAGGTAGGCCGTGGCATTTAAACGATGCCCAATTGGCACTAAGGGGCCTAAAGTCTGCCAAGAAAACATCCCCCACACCATTACACCACCACCACCAGCCTGCACAGTGGTAACAAGGCATGATGGATCCATGTTCTCATTCTGTTTACGCCAAATTCTGACTCTACCATCTGAATGTCTCAACAGAAATCGAGACTCATCAGACCAGGCAACATTTTTCCAGTCTTCAACTGTCCAATTTTGGTGAGCTCGTGCAAATTGTAGCCTCTTTTTCCTATTTGTAGTGGAGATGAGTGGTACCCGGTGGGGTCTTCTGCTGTTGTAGCCCATCCGCCTCAAGGTTGTGCGTGTTGTGGCTTCACAAATGCTTTGCTGCATACCTCGGTTGTAACGAGTGGTTATTTCAGTCAAAGTTGCTCTTCTATCAGCTTGAATCAGTCGGCCCATTCTCCTCTGACCTCTAGCATCAACAAGGCATTTTCGCCCACAGGACTGCCACATACTGGATTTTTTTCCCTTTTCACACCATTCTTTGTAAACTCTAGAAATGGTTGTGCGTGAAAATCCCAGTAACTGAGCAGATTGTGAAATACTCAGACCGGCCTGTCTGGCACCAACAACCATGCCACGCTCAAAATTGCTTAAATCACCTTTCTTTCCCATTCTGACATTCAGTTTGGATTTCAGGAGATTGTCTTGACCAGGACCACACCCCTAAATGCATTGAAGCAACTGCCATGTGATTGGTTGATTAGATAATTACATTAATGAGAAATTGAACAGGTGTTCCTAATAATCCTTTAGGTGAGTGTGTGTATATATATATATATATAACTCAGACACTCGAACATGTAAGGTCACATTTTTAAAGCTTTATCTATTTATTCTACAGTTTATTACATATTATCGATATATATTAATATTCATTTAAACTAAATGCTTAATTTATAAACTAAAATTGCTTGTGTGTAATGGATTATGTGTATATTAATTGTATATATTGTTATATAAGTCATATCAAATTATTATATTAAGTAATTATCATTAAAGCCAGACAATATATCATTTTTATCATATAGGGACCTTCAATTTGGAGCAAGCGAAACTGGGGGAGTGACTTTATTGCATGTCACTTTGCTCACAGCTGATTGGTCCAATTTCAGTTTGAGCACTCCGGAGCAGGTTAGCCATGGAGCGTAAGTTACTATGACGATGAACACAGCTAAAAGCCAAGCCACGTTCATGGTACCTAAAACCCAGGATTGGCGTAATCTAAACTGAAACTTACCTGGCTAGCCAGCGAAACCAGCTTTATGGTACAGGCCCCTGGTCTCTCACATCCTGTTTTTGAATAAAGCAGTGGATATTGTAAAGCCTTTTGGATATTGGATATTGTAAAGCCTTTTGTTCTCTTCTGTTGGAAGAAATCTGCATGACTTTGCCCAGTGCATATTTCACCTGAAAATCAAGACAAAATAAGTAATTATACATTTGAACTGAAAATAATGTCAGTTTTTAGATCTGTTTTTGTTTTGTTTGTGTTTGATTGGTTGGTTGTTTATTATTATTATTATTATTTTTTTTATTTTTTTTTTTTTTATCTTCACCTCAAAAGAACCATCACATATATACAGTATATATACAGTATGTGTTGTCTGTTTATAATCACAGATATTATTAAAATATTGCTCTAATACCTTAAATTTAGATTTTCAAGTTTTATTTTTTGTGTACTTTTGTGGATTGTGATGGTTCTTTTAAATTGAATCCTAAATCTGTGCATGTGCAAACTTATTGTTAAATCATGAACATGTGTGTGGTGTGATTTGATTGATTGGTTGTTTGGTTGACTGTTTGATTGACTGACTGACTGACTGACTGATTTTGTGGTAAAAAATATTTCTGTGCGATTCTCTGACAAAAACACAAAAATGCAACATATGTATTCAGTGTCCAGATATAGAAGTGCAAACATTAGATTTGGGTTACTGGCATCTTTTTGAAAACATGTACTTTGCTTTTAGGTTTATTTCACAAGTATAGTAGCCATAACAAATAAAAGCTTTTATTTTATTTATTGCCTGAACTTTGAAGACTGCCTTGGATGTTTTCTTTTGTTATAGCCTGTGACTCTTTAAAGAAACATGACCTTCCTTTTTAAGTGTGCTACAAAAAGAAGAAAAACATAAGTGCCTACACAGAAGTTCTGTTTCAAAACATGAGCTGCATACCTAGATTCCAGCATTTCAAGGCATCATAGATGACATTCTCCTGATGTAAAAGGTAGGCAGTAACCTTATATTGCTGTCTATGATACCTTGTTCAGGCCAACATCTATAAGGCACAATTGTATGCAACTTATTTTTATTCTCTTTATGCTACATTCACACTGTCAGTTTTTTTGGATTGACAACCATACATAGATGCCTCATTAGCGACTGTTTCTATGGGCCGCTATACATTAGCCGTCCGCCATTTTCGAATGGTCTGCAACCATAGACTACCGTAGTTATACGCATGTATGCATGTATTAATATCTATATCTGCAATAGACTGAAGCGATGATTTTATAGGATTTAGTTTATCATAAATGGTAGGTAATTCTGCATATGCTAAAAATATTGGTTAAAGATCTTAACATTATCTTAACATCAGTAATACTATTGATCATCAGAGAACCATACAGACACATTGCTCAGCTTTTAATGAAAGCAGTGAAAACATTATAAACAAGTTCATTGGAAAGAAATTATTCACCATCAACCAATCAGCCATCAAAATAAATTATAAAAATAGTAATAATTAGCAATGTGTTTAATAAACATCAATATAGCCTATTTATTCAAACCATGTTTTAAGTAATCATCATAAACTAGGTATTATTTGAAAGCTTAAATTCTCAAAAATCTTCCTGTTTTGCAATCGTTTTATAAAAAAGCTTATGATTATGAACATCACATAACTGAATTTAAGCCATTTTTAAGATCAGGGAAATGATAAATTAGTCAAAATTATAAATTATTATACATTTATTTAAAATATGTTTATATATAATATTCTAGATACCTTATTATTCTACATTATTTGAATGCACATAGCTTATTGATCCAACAGTTAACATTTACAACACTGAGTGAAAGCTGTGTAAAAATAGGGGTCGTCATGGTCAATCTTTTGCATTCGTCTGAACAACTACGGCAGCAGACTCGCTGAATGAAAATGCACTTTCACTCTCTGACAGTAGGGTGCGTGTGTCTACCGTGTGTTGCAGGTTTTCATGTGTGGTTTCGATAACTTACAGCAACAGAGATATGAGCTGTGTGTCATCTGAATGTTTTAGATCCAGTCACAGTCCTAGCTCCCGTCAGTTTTGTGTTTTACGCATGACTCAAATACTCCAACCCTCCACCCAAATGTAAAATCTGCTGTCAGTTAATGAACAGCTCGCGGCTCAATTGGACTCTTGTCGTGCCAAAAGTAATAAGACGTTTATGGACGTCACCATCTTTGATATTACTTTGGTCACTGTCGCTATGATTACTGGTAAGAGGATGCTTTATTGCCATTGCACGTTCATACAGACTGTTGAAGTGTAACCGGTTATACTCAACCTGCTCCGAGTGGGATTCCGGCGTGGGAAGCGGGCGTGCTAACAAAGAGGCTAAAGACCACAGCCCCTAGAGTCAGTCACTAGAGCGCCTCTTGAGATCAGGAGAGTGAGGTTTACAGGCATAGCTCTTACTGGCCTATGACAGATACACAAGACGCTGCTGTAAGCTGCTGTTTGAACGAGACATTTGGAGACTCACACCCGTAAGCAGAGACGGCCCAAAGCATAAGCGAACTAAGCGGCTGCTTGGGGGCCCCCAAGAGCACATGAAATGACATACTTTATGATGATTGAAATCGTGAAATGGCCTTAAACAATTACTAAATAAACTGCTAAATGTTTTCTAATATATGCATGGATGATTCTGACAGCGCTGCACGAGCTAGCAGCAGCATCGACTACTTGTTCAAAACGGCACTGAAACGGTGCTACTCGGTACTAACCTTTTTATGAATGGATGGATTTGAGAATGTGATATGGTTTAGTGCGAATATCTTATCTGACGTGCTGCATGTTTTGGATGCAGTACAGCATAGCTTTCAGTTTCTCAGTAAATGCTTCTCTGAAAGTGCTATATGTTTGAGTCACTCAAAATTATCATTTGGGATCTTCAAACATCTTCCCATATTCGTAATGAAAATCATTTATAAATCTGTTGTTGTCAACAAAAAGAAGCACTATAGGTCTTCCTGCGTGCTTCCGCCAAAATAAAAGCTCTGTTTAACGTTTGAAAGAAATCCATCAACATTTCTTGTTTTTCTCTTCTGCTCACCAAGGCTGCATTTATTTGATCAAAAATACAGTAGAAAGTTAAATTGTGAAATAGTATTGCAATGTAAAACAACTGTTTCTATGTGAATATATAGTAAAGTGTAATTTATTCCTGTGATCAAAGCAGAATTTTCTCCAGTCTGAATTTACGCCAGTATTCAGCGTCACATGATCCTTCAAAAATCATTCTAATATGATGATTTGCTGCTCAACAAACATTTCTGATTATTATCAGTGCTGTTGTGTAAAAACATTTTTAGGATTCTTTGAAAGCTTTCTATTTCAGACAAATGCTGTTCTTTTGAACCTTCTATTCGTCAAAAAATCCTGGGGGGAAATTGTGAGCATATTCAGCATAAGAGACTTCTTTTAAAACCATTTTTCAAAATTGCAGTCTGAACTGTAGTACTGTAAGACTTGCAAATTAACACCTGACCACTCTTGTGGGTTTGCTACTGTTACAATTAAAAACCGTATAAGGGTAAAAAAATGACATGCAGATATGATGTAAGCAACACAGCTACAACTAATAAAATTGATAATGGGTGTGCGAATTATCAATAATTGTCAATCGTATTGGTGACACAGAGGGGCCCCCAAATAAAATTCTGCTTAGGGCCTCATAAAGGCTTGGGCCGGCCCTGCCTGTAAGTAAATATGATTGGCGATCCCAAAAACTGACAGTGTGAACACAGCCTAGTTGTCCTGTCTGGTTACATTCACACTGCGCAGGTTTTCCAAAATTATGGTCCTGAACATTTACAGGTGTGAATTTGTTTATAGAATGCGGTTGTCACTCCCGTAAATAACCGTACTGTGTGTAAACGGACTCAAATACAGGACTGACAACTGTATTCTGCTGCTGTTTAGACATGGTCTTATTCACTTATGATGTTCCACTCCAGTTAGGACAGAAGACAGCTGCCTACAGTATATAGGCCGTAGACAACAAGACAGTTCACTAGGTTTTGGAACAGAACAGAGTATGAGTATGTAATTACTTTACACTCTTGCAGATCCATGCCGAGTCTACATTGCCTGCAAAATGTTGTACAAACTCTTATAAGGAGAAAGTCCTCATTAAATTACCAGTAAAAGCTGCAGGAAAGCAGGCGGTCCCATCAGGTTCAACTCTTACCTCTCCCCTTGTGAACGAAGCCTGAGGCTTGTCTTTGATGTGATGCTCCTGTGATGGTACCATCACCTGGGAGCCGTCCCTGGGGTGATGCTAGCAGGATGTAATGTGTTTTTTGCCAGAGTGAAAAATGGCATTGTCTCTTTTCAATTTGGGAGCCCAGTCCCTGGCGAGGGGGCTTGTGCCGGCTGTGAGAAATGAGTACCTCCGGGTGGTGTGTTTGGCCTTTGGAGGAACATCAGAGCAGAGAAAGCGGTGAGCTGAAGATACCTGCTTAAACTCTATCATGGATAATTTTGCTGACATTTAAATGTTCTGGATCAAATCTTATATTTACTTAATTTACTCTGAAATGTTGAGAGAAAGTTATAAAAT
Source organism: Rhinogobio ventralis (assembly GCA_039654625.1). NCBI lineage: Eukaryota > Metazoa > Chordata > Actinopteri > Cypriniformes > Gobionidae > Rhinogobio > Rhinogobio ventralis. The sequence goes on from CM077212.1 coordinate 29,200,648, forward strand.
CATGGCAACCTGATAGTTTACATTCATTGGAATGAATTTGTGTGTATATTTGAGGTGGAAGTCATGAGAAACATTTTTTTTTTTTTTAAGAATTTATTTTAAATAAAAAAATCTTACTGACCTCAAACAGTATCTCTGTATTAGAAGCCAGATGTTTGTCTATTAAATATATGCAGATATATGTAATTCCTGTTTTGTTCTAGAATTGCACTGACTTAGCTCTGCCACTAGTCGACATGTTTTGTTGGAGATATATACCTTCTCCCCTGCATCATCTCAGCTTTGTGGACATTCTCTCTGTTTACTCCAATCTCTCTACAGCACTAAATATGCCATTAACAACAAAGCCACTGATACTGCCCAATGTATTTGGAGCCATTTACAAAAGGTAAACATTGACCCGCTGGCTGCTCTTCTGACCAACTAATGGACTAGTAAAAATGCATAGTTGCCCAAACCCTTAAATTTACATAATTTTTGCAAGAACATCTGTACAAGTGCTTGTTTTTAAAGCTGTTTTATTATACTGTACACAGAGGGGTTGAGGGTTTGAGGTCATTGAAGAATGAGGTTTTTTTTTTTACCAATATTGTAGCTCTTTGCATGACTCAGAACATTTTGCATCTGTAACTTTCTCCACAGAGTTTAATCAAGAGCTATTAGTCATGAAATTTACAGAAATGTCACTCTGACCATCTGTTTGTCCTTAAAGTCATTCATTCTACTCCTGCTGAAGGTAGGTAAATAACACTTTACAGCTGCCACTAGCTTCACGTTTACAGTTTTTGGTAAAGTAAATAAGTAATGAGCATTTGTAATTTATTATGCTTAGAGGCACTTAGAGTGAAAACAAGTTTTTTTTCTAAGCATAATGACATCTCTCATTCTCCCACAAAAAAAAGTCAAAAATTGCCAACTGTTATTTTTTTATGCCTCATTACAGTCTGCAAACAAAAACGATCAATATTGTTCCTTTGTTTCTGTTGAACTAAAAAGCTTTTGTTGCATGAATCAATATTTATTTTGCAGTGAAGTGGTGCTCTAATTAAATGATTCACTATTTAATTAGTTAATTGACGTGATGCTAGCAAACGAGCATCTACTGTGATTAAAAGTGCATCTGGGTAATAGCGGATGTTATGGGAAGGTGACAGCAATGAAATTGCAATGAGCCCATAACAGCACAGGTGCTTTGGACTCATTTGATGCACTTGATTTCAGTCAGAATAACATGGTGACTGTGCTTCAAAATGTGTGGCCTGAAGGCGCAGACCCTGCAGTGAATATGGGCAACTTTATATGGTGTCACACTGGTGAGATTTATATTTGGGTGTACCGATACCCTCATGTCACGATTCGATACAAATCACGATACTGAACTCATGATATGATATTATTGTGATACTCAAAGACATATGGTAAAAGGTTAACAATAAATGTACTGTTGAAAATGCTACATTTGGTATTACATTGGGGTGGAAATTAATAGGCTTGGACTTGATGCTGGAAACCCAATGCACAGGACAATGATGACACCAGAATAAAAATATTCATGATTCTGAAGCTGAAAATACTGAATTATTTTAGATGAATATGCTTGCACTCTGTCACTGACTAGATATATTTAAAATAATTCAGGCCACTTTTTACTGGTAGCATAAGACATCTGACATTATCAGGAACCACAAATATTCCCCCATTATTATACATTATATTCAACGTTATATATAGTAGTTATGTAGTACTGACACTAAAACTCTGTAATCTTGAATTTTGTCTCACACAGTCATTTTCATTTTGGGTGAACTATACACAATATATATTGTCACTAGCCACGATACATATTGTTGCATTTTTTTATTGCGATATATTGTGACACAATATATTGTTACACCCCTATTTTATTTTAATTTTGATTTTCACTTTAATTTATTTTATTTTAGTTAGTTTAGTTTTTCATCTGCAATTTGTATTTTGTTTTATTTCAGTTTTATTTTAATGAATGAAAATAGTTTTTAATAGTTTTAGCTAAAAAAATAATATATTTGTCATGCTTTCTGAAGTAAATGAGAGCAGTGCCTTTCCAGTAATTGATTGTGAAGGTTGTTTAGCATATTGCTTTTTCTTTTTAGGGTTAGAGAGTTCACTAAACTTGACTTTGAAGGGAAAGTTGTTGTTTTTCTGCTCTTATACATTTAAATGTAAATTAATGAAATCTAATGTCTAGTGTGACCTCACTTGTACAATATCCCTAACTCTGAGGTGATCTTGCATATGCCGTTACATTATTATATTAGTGAAGACCTTGAATCACAGTGATTTTTCCTAAGTACATTGTGTGATTCTGCACTATATTTGAACTCCACAACAGAAGGTCAAAACATTCAAAAAATTTGACTGAAAGTTTAAAAAATAAAATGAAAAGTAATATGATAGTATTGACATTTTCAAATTTGATCATAAAGGGATGTCCATCTATGCAGAGAACATTGTGTTCTTTAGACTGACGTCAAGACGTACTCAGAAAATTCCTTCATATTATTACAGCACATTGTTTCCTATTTTTCAGTCTTTTTTTACATTGTAGTATAGTGGAACATGACATTTTGTTTTTCACAGTTTCTTTCAGTTTAGTCTTCTTGACACTCTTGCCATGTATTTTTTCATTTAAGAGCAGTGGATTGAAGACAACAACATATTTCTAACAGTTTTCTGATGTTTTGACCTTGATTGAGATTTAGAAAAATGACAACTTGAAATGTTTATTATAGTATATTAGAGCTGCACGATTCTGGATAAATTGAGAATCATGATTTTTGATTCTCCTACAATTCTGAATAGACAACTCCCTGCTGCCATTTTGAAGTGCGTTCCACTTCGTGAAGTGGACGAGGGAAGTCTATATGGACAGACCCTCGATCCCTCAATTTTGACAGTTACTTCATATGTACACTTCAGGCAGCTTCATATACCACAATGCAACAAGATTGTAACGTCACCGCATATCACGTTTAATTTACCTCACCACAAACAATCTCTATTTTTTCTAATATTTAAAACAACCCAAACACACCAGCCACTGACCAGCGTCCAGAGATGGCCCCGGCCACTGACCAGCGACCAAAGATGGCCCCGGCCACTGACCAGCGTCCAGAGATGGCCCCGGCCACTGACCAGCATCCAGAGAAGGCCCTGACCATTGACCAGCGTTCAGAGACGGCCCCAACCCGTGACCAGAGTCCAGAGAGGGCTTCAGCCCGTGACCAGAGTCCAGAGTGGGCTTCAGCCCGTGACCAGAGTCCAGAGAGGGCTTCAGCCCGTGACCAGAGTCCAGAGAGGGCTTCAGTCTGTGACCAGAGTCCAGAGAGGGCTTCAGCCCGTGACCAGAGCCCAGAGAGGGCTTCAGCCCATGACCAGAGTCCTGAGAGGGCTTCGTCTCCTTCCGTTCTGAGTCCAGAAAGGGCTTCGTCTCCTTCCATTCCGAGTCCAGAGAGGGCTCCGCCTCCTGTCACGAGTCCCGAGAGGACTCCGCCTCCTGTCACGAGTCCCGAGAGGGCTCTGCATCCTGTCACGAGTCCCAAGAGGGCTCCACCTACTGTCACGAGTCCCGAGAGGGCTGCACCTACTGTCACGAGTCCCGAGAGGACTCCGCCTACTGTCACGAGTCCCGAGAGGACTCCGCCTACTGTCACGAGTCCCGAGAGGACTCCAACCGGGCCACCTGCTCAGCCTGCTCCGCTGTGTGTGTCTTCAGACCCATCTGCACTACTGTGGTGGTCGTCTGCTCCGCCATGGGCTTCAATAACGTCTGCACTGCTGTGGTGAGCCACTCTGGTCATCTCTCCAGCCTGTTCCACCCTGGCTGCCTGCTCTGCCTGAGAATGCTGCATTAAACAATTGTGTAAGGGGGGAAAAAAAATGAAAAAAATCAACTCCAGAGTGGATTCCAAGGGCTTAGGACGTTCCAATTCAGCCCATTGCAAAAGTCCCGCCAGTAGTGGGCACTCATGCAACGTAAGCAATGATGCACATCCAAGTAAATGAGACTTACAAGGAAGTTAGCGAGTGAAGGGCATAATAAAAATGAACTGGAATGCAGACAAAGTCCCTTTAAGACAAGTCCTTTCACTCTGCTACCATCTTTGAAACGCCTCTCGGGAATGCAAGTGCAGCTCCTATCTCTTTGAATGGGGAAACATGAAATTCTCCAAAACTGTTCGCCAAGCTTATGATTCAATTTCATATTTGAAATCACCAATGAAATATGAAGTCTCATAAATTTGGTTTCTAAACGCTTAAATCATGACAAAAAACTGCAAGTAAATAAAAGTTTTGTGTAGGCAACATATATATTGCTGCTATTTCATTATAATGTAGATGTTTTGTTGTTGGTTTTTTTGAAGGCTTTTAAAAGCACGACATTGATTTTCAGAAAAATCATTAGTTATATGAAGAGTATTCACATGGCTATTACAACACAGGTGATTGACTCATGGTAGATTTTAAAATGTTTAAACCATTTAGCCTGAAGCAGCAGTTGTGGTATTTTGTCCGATTATTTAAAAAAAAATCAGTCCTTGCATAAAAAGTCCTTAAAAAAATCTGGCTTGGCAGATTTTTGCTTGGATTTTTGATTCTGGCTTGGCAGATTGAGAGTAGCCTACTATCTTTAGTCATATGATTCATTCATTCATTCGTGTTCTGGTGTGGTCACTCAAGATTGACCAGATCTTGCTTTGTCATCTCTCTGTCAATCTACTTCAGCCTCCTCTGCAGCTGCAACACAAGAATATCCCCAAACAAGGTCCAAATTGTCAAATTCCATATCATCTGGCAGATATAGTCTATAGTGTCAGATGCATGACATATATCTGTGATTGCTGACTGGTATGGTGACATCCAAGACATTAAATATTCTGACTGGTATGGTGACACCCAAGATGTGAAATGGGCATAAAACTAGTGTGGTTTCTTCTTGATATGACTTGAGCTTTGAATTAAGAATCTAGCACTTTCTCTGGATTTTCTAATGCTCCCTCAGAGACCCACTGCAGCAAAACTGCAAAACATGTGTACAGCAATTAAACTGGTATCATTGCTGATTGTTCTGGATCAAATTTAGCAAACTTCCAAGTAACTGTAATACAGTATTTTAAAGAAAATGTATGTAGAAAATATTGTTTATTTCAATGTTGTAATAATCCAGCGGTGGGTCTTTGTGGTCACTGGGTTTAATGGTATTCACATAACCCATTCGATAAATCAAAGATAAATATTACGAATATTTCTTGATGTAGCCTGATGTAACTTTAGAGAACTGTTCTGAGATGAACATGTTGAATATTCAGCCTTGTAGCTCACTGGAAGGTGTTTATAAAGTTCAAAGTAACAGCAGGTTTTTATATTGGAAAACATTTACCAGTACCAATGCTTGGGTCCCTCAGGGTTAAATAGGTTGAGATGTACTCACGCTATTCATGGGTTTCTTCATTTACAGGTGCATTCAGATATTCATGCTATGTCACAATTTAAAGTTGTCACTTAATACTCTGTTTGACTGAACACATGTACATAACAGATAAGCAGTACTACAATAATAAATGGTTAATAAAGGCCTCCCGAAGCAAAGCGATGGGTTTGTGTAAGAAAAATATCCATATTTAACACGTTATAACGTAAAATATCTACCTTCTGCTAGACCACCTTCTGTATTCAACTATTCAGTGGAAGCTTAATATTTTACTTTATAAGTTTTAAATATGGATATTTTTCTTACTGTCACAATCACAAATGAGAGTGCCCGTGGTTACCACCAGAGGGCACTCCATCCCGGACTGTCACTTCATCTAAGGACTACATTTCCCACATCACTCACTACCCGGACTTCCTTCCTGATTACATCCACCTGCACCCCATTACCTTGTTAGCTCACACTATATAAGCCTGGTTATCTCAGTCATTCTTTGTGAAGTCTTGTTTAGTGCATCACTGCATTTCTGAGCGTTTTCCTGTCTCTTGGTTTTGGATTACTTGCCCGTTCCGTGGATTACCCTTTTGTCTGTCTCTCCTGCATTGTTTGCTTGTTTGGACTGCCTACCTGTGTTTTGACCTTGCTTGTACTTTTGACTACGATTGTGGATTACCCTTTAATAAAGCTGCATTTGGATTCTCAACCTTAAGTCTCGGAGCAGTACGTTACAGAAGATTTCGCCATGCACAGATCCAGCAGCCGAGTGAACGTCTGTCCACAAATGAGTTCAGCCGCACAGATCATGCGTTTCTGTCAAGGAGATCGTCCTATCAAGGACTATGTGCAAGACTTTATTGAACTGGCATATCTTTCCACGATGGACATGGTATGTCTGAAGATATTTTTTCGAGGAGGCCTTGCCGAGCCACTCAGTTCCTGTATGCCACTGCACAATCCTAACTGGACTCTAGAATATTATATAGACATTGCTTTGCAACTGAGTGGCTCTGCTTTTAGTGTGGGTGTCGTTGAGAATGAATGCGACATTCACGCAGTACCCGCCAGTCCATAGTCTTGTCCCGTCATAGTCACCGTCCAGAGTCCAGAGACGGCCCCGGCCACTGACCAGCGTCCAGAGAGGGCCCCGGCCCGTGACACGAGTCCCGAGAGGGCCCCGGCCCGTGACACGAGTCCCGAGAGGGCCCCGGCCCGTGACACGAGTCCCGAGAGGGCCCCGGCCCGTGTCACGAGTCCCGAGAGGGCCCCGGCCCGTGTCACGAGTCCCGAGAGGGCTCCGCCTCCTGTCACGAGTCCCGAGAGGGCTCCGCCTCCTGTCACGAGTCCCGAGAGGGCTCCGCCTCCTGTCACGAGTCCCGAGAGGGCTCCGCCTCCTGTCACGAGTCCCGAGAGGGCTCCAACCGGGCCACCTGCTCAGCCTGCTCCGCTGTGGGTGTCTTCAGACCCATCTGCACTACTGTGGTGGTTGTCTGCTCCGCCATGGGCTTCAAGAACGTCTGCACTGCTGTGGTGAGCCACTCTGGTCATCTGCCCAGTCTGTTCCACCCTGGCTGCCTGCTCTGCCTGAGTCTCCAGGCCCTCTTCCGCTCCACGGGCCTGGCCCTCAATCCCGCCCCCCGGTTACGCCTCCACTCCACCTCCCTCACAATCACAAATGAGAGTGGAGGACTAATTCTTATTTTTCTCAGTTATTTTGCTTTATTTCCAGATTCAACCACAGGCTCGTCCTTATGTACTAGAGCACTACGCACATGCACACTCTTCAAAAACGGTGCTTTAAATCTCTTGACAAACTAAAAGACATAAATTACATTTGTATGTATTCGAAATAAAAGCTTCCTCATTTTGCTCAAGGTAAGGATTTATCAAGTCCACATGAAACTATGCTTCTAACCACAGGTAGAGAGCTGTCGTTCCAACCACTTAACTTTGCGACGCTGTTTAAACTTGTTTAACACATTAAACTTGTTTGACAATCCAGTGTCTGGTTTGTTGCTGGTCCAAGATGGTATAATGACCATTGTGGACTAACTAATGCCCAACTTGGATAATCTGAAATCATCCAGCATGTTCCAAAACACAGCTAACAGCTTAGACTGGATTTTACAGCATGTGAAATGAGGTTGGAGATGTTTATGGGAACTGGCCAGTTATTTATTTAGTAATTTTAGGGGGCTTGCAGTTTTAAGAAATAAAGTGTAGACATATATTTCTAGAAAACCTTATAACTTTGGAGGGAACAGGTCAAATGAAAATAACATTTCAGTGCTACCTCATGCTGATATAAATGTCCCTTTGGGTGAGGAAACTTCTGACTAACACAAGACAAAAGGTTCAATTGCAATCTTAAAGAGTTTAATGCCTTTTATCTGGAAATAAAACAGACTCAGATGGATCAAAATGGCTTTGACACTTTGGACCCAAGAGTCTGACCTTTTCATAGAGGAAGCGTTCTTCATCGGTCTGGCTATTGGGCGGTCTGTGGTTGAGGGTCATCAGTCATTAGTCCATGAGAGGTGGTCGATATGGCTTTCTGACGTCCTGTATGAAAGGTGGCGAAGCTGTGCGTATTGAATGAAATGTTGGCATAGTGATTCCAGACGTGATCCTTCAAAACATTATGAAAGTTCTATCCATCACTGCACGCTTTAAGCATTACCTAAGATTCAGCAAGGGCTGGGAAACCGAAATAAGGTTTCGTGAAGGGTAAAATAGTATTATCTATATCCATTAACCACCTGACCCTTGAGGTAGAGCCATTCATCATTTGCTCCCTCTCCTTCCTGTTCTCCAAGCACAAACGAAGGCTCTTTGTGGAGCAGAACACTTTACTAAAGCACTGCAGCACTATTATTGGAACAGACTCTTTTATTCCCACCTTTTCAGTCTCATTATTGCTCAAACTAACAGAACACCCACCACTTCCACTCTCCTCTCATCTACCTTCCTGTTCTTTGCACCAGCCATTCTCCAGGGACGAAGGGGACTTTGAAAGTGTCTCCTGGGATAAGCTTGATTTGGAGGGAACGGGACTGGTGGATTATCACACTTTGATCAGTGTTTCCTCTTTCTCCTGTTCCTGCAAATACACACGCACACTCCATCACACTAGTTTAGACACTTTACTGTGAATGTCCTCAGAAGGGGCAAAGAACTGCTGAACAGATGTTTTTTTATGGTTCTTGAGACTCTGCAGAAGACTTGGAAATGACTAAGTTCGTAGAGGCATGCAATTTGAGTATAGCTATAGGCTACAGTATAAAATTGTATTCAAAAGTTTGGGGTATTTGGGGGATAGTATTTTATACAAACAATAATAAAACAATAAAAACAGTAATATTTTGAAATATAATTTAAAATTAACAGTTTTGTATTTTAATATATTTTGAAGTAATTTATTCATGTGATGGCAAAACTAAATTTCATTACTCCAGTCTTCAGTGTCACATGATCCTCCAGAAATAATTATAATATTCTAATTTAGAGCTTTAAGAGATACCGCACTTTAAAGCTCTAAATACCACCTACCGTATTCAACTTACGGAAAAAGCGTAACTGGCGTGATGATGATGTTGGGCGTATGATGATCTTCTTCTTTTGATTTTATTGGCGGTTGGTAAACCAATTTTAAAGGTGCATTACCGTCACCTACTGGACTGGAGTGTGGACTGCAAGAGGTGTTACACTTTCTTCGTAAGTTGAATGCGGAAGGCGGTCCGCCAGAAGCTAGATATTTAACTTTATAACGTGTTAAATATGGATATATTAAAAATTATCCTGGCTCTTCCAAGATTTATAATGGGAGTAAATAGTAACTGAGATTTTAAAGCCCAAAAAAGTGCACCCATCCATTTTAAAAGTAATCCATACTTGTCACAGTGTTTTGGGTTATGTTTCATGTTCTTAGTTTATGTTCACTGCCATGTTTCTTAGTTTGCTTTGTTCACTGCCATGCACTTCCTGGTCTTGTCATGTGATTTCAACGCCCTCATGTGTTCTTGTGTCATGATGTCATTGGTTCATTGTTTGATCAGTGTTGACAGGTGTCCCTTGTCCAGTCATTAGTCTCAGTGTATTTAAGCCCTCATGTTTGCCATGTGTCCTTGTAGAGTATTGTTTATGTAAGCTGCTGTTGGTGAGTTTTTAATCAAGTCTGTTCCAAGTCAAGTGTCAAGTCAGGTCTTTGTTTATTTTGTATTTGTTCAACTTTGGATGACATTAAACTGCACATGGGTTCTTAAAGCTTGCCTCCAGTAGACTAATGTTACAATACTGCTCCAGGGGGTTAATAAAGTCGCAAACATTGAGCGTCCTATTTTTGAAGCAATGAGAAATGCTCTGACCCCTTAGTTACTATTACTTTTCACTCCCATTATAAAGCTCGGAACAGCCAGGATATTTTTTTTATATAACTCTAATTGTGTTTGGCTGAAAGAAGAAAGTCATATATACACCTAGGATGGCTTGAGGGTAAGTAAATTATGGGATAGTTCACCCAAAAAGGAAAAGTAACCGATTAAGAGGCATTTCTTATTATTCTCAATGTTGAAAAAAAAGTTATGCTAATATTTTTGTGGAAACTGTAATTCTTATTCCAGGATTCTTTGATTAGTACGCAGTACACAGCATTTATTTGAAATATAAATCTTTGGTAAGATTAGAAATGTCGGTCACGTTTGATCTTTATTGAACAAAGTAATTTCAATCTTACCGACCCCAAACTTTTGAACAGTTTGGGCCCCATCACACACCCAGCGCAATGCAACAACAGGAGCTGTTTTTTGCTAATTTTAGCCCGACGTGGTTTTCATTTTCACATCTAGCGCCACATTGTTTAAATAGCAAATGCACTCGCGGCCATCTGTTCGCCCATGGGCCATTGACCAACAAAAACCTGGTGGGGGGAGGGGGTAACACACAGTTTCAACCAATCTCATGTTAATCTTGAGTACCTACAGAGTTGTATAGCATCCTTCATATCTCAAAAAAGTCTTTAGTTTTATTCGATTTATTAAAGACCGTAAAGCTGTACCGACTCTTTCAGAAAAAAGCAGATCTCCTGGAGGTGTGGCTTGCATGGAGCTAAAAAGTCACGTGCGCACGCACATATACACACACACGCACAACACGTTGCATCATAGACTCTTTTCGTTCTGGTTAAATCAAAATAAAATGTACACAAACGTGTCCCTGCTCTTGATACAGAATAAAAAATAACAGAATAACAGATAAAGTAAATGCTGACTAAACAGCAACATTAAACAAAGCCAAGAGAAATAAAGCAAAAACTCTGAAAACTATTTAGTAAGCAAACAAAAATACACACGAAACCAACAAATTAAAGAACAAATTCAACCAAACAATATAATATAGTATAACTAAAAACAAAACAAATATGCAGAATCCGATGCAACCAAAACAAATAGGAAAAGTATAACAACAACAAAAAAGGCTAAAGAGCAGGTTTAATGCCAAACGCATAAACCAAACGAGCTCGCGCTGAAGAGCCAGTTAGCACGAAACACGTAGACCAAGCGCGCTCGCGCTGAAGAGCCAGTTAGCACGAAACACGTAGACCAAGCGCGCTCGCGCTGAATAGCAGGTTAGCATGAAACACGTAGACCAAGCGAGCTCGCGCTGAAGAGCAGATTAGCACGAAAAACGTAGACCAAGCGAGCTCATGCTGAAGAGCAGGTTAGCACGAAACGCAGACCAAGCGAGCTCGCGCTGAAGAGCAGGTTAGCACGAAACACGTAGACCAAGCGAGCTCATGCTGAAAAGCAGGTTAGCACGAAACACGTAGACCAAGCGAGCTCATGCTGAAGAGCAGGTTAGCACGAAACGCAGACCAAGCGAGCTCGCGCTGAAGAGCAGGTTAGCACGAAACACGTAGACCAAGCGAGCTCATGCTGAAAAGCAGGTTAGCACGAAACACGTAGACCAAGCGCGCTCGCGCTTGAAGAGCCAGTTAGCACGAAACACGTAGACCAAGCGCGCTCGCGCTGAAGAGCAGGTTAGCACGAAACACGTAGACCAAGCGAGCTCACGCTGAAGAGCAGGTTAGCACGAAACACGTAGACCAAGCGCGCTCGCGCTTGAAGAGCCAGTTAGCACGAAACACGTAGACCAAGCGCGCTCGCGCTGAAGAGCAGGTTAGCACGAAACACGTAGACCAAGCGCGCTCGCGCTGAAGAGCAGGTTAGCACGAAACACGTAGACCAAGCGAGCTCACGTTGAAGAGCAGGTTAGCACGAAACAGACCAAGCGAGCTCGCGCTGAAGAGCAGGTTAGCACGAAACACAGACCAAGCGAGCTCGCGCTGAAGAGCAGGTTAGCACGAAACACGTAGACCAAGCGAGCTCACGCTGGAGAGTAATTTATAGTCACCGGAGAAACCAATGCAGACAAAGCAGCAGCATCAAAGAATGTTGCCCCACAAGCTGTACTGAACACAATGGGTCCCAACTCAACTATTCCTCCTAAAATGAATTAAAACGTACAATTACTAGACACAAATGGATATGCGTGAATAGCGGCAATTACACATACCTTCGTCCGATCGTGCACACAAACAGACACCAAGCCAATAAAGCACGGGAATACAGCGGGAGAATGTTGAACAATGCAGCTGCCAACAACCCACAACGATTGTCCAAAAGGAAGCTATAAACGAAAATAATTTAGAGTGACCTCAAGCCACACATCCCAATATTGCTGGGAAGCCCAACAACACGTACCGGAAGCGGAAGGCGGGCGAAACCGGAAAGGGCAGTCCACGGGCAGTGACGCACAAACGGTGCTCTAACACACGCGCAGTGCATTAACGTCCCTATTTATATACCCACTACATAGAATGTGATTGGATGACAAGCATACATGTTTTTAATAACGAATATATAAAACATCACACTCAAGCGCCGAATGCCAATAAAACACAGACATTTGATGCAGTTTCACTCACTGCCTGCAACAATCTGCAAATCCAACTTGCTTATAAAACATTTGTCTCCGAAAATGCCAGGAACACACATTTGAAAAACAAACTGGGTTCTTTGGGAAGCTGAACAAGGGTTATCTTTCCCTCACAACCAAAAACACACTTCTTTTGTGACATTGTTAAAAATCCTTCTCGTTACCTGAATGATGGGCATGCTCTCTCCTGCTCTGGTTGGTGTGTGTGCGTGCTTTTCCTGGCGAAGTGTCCATAAAAGTATTTCCCCCTATCTATTACGACATACAGGGCCGTACTCAAAAACAACTTCTCTGAAACTTGTGAGAAACCTGAAGGAGTATTTTTGGCACAGAAATACTTGGTCATATGTCCAACTCCTTTTTTGAAATTTTGGCCATGTTTAGCATGGGAATCCAACTCTTTAACAGTGTAAGGCCCAGTCCCATTTCTACCCATTAGCTCTTCCCTTTCCCCTTCCCCTTCGTTTTGCGCGTTCACGTGAAGGGGTAGGGGTGTCTCGATTCTCTTTTGGCTGAAGTGGTAGGGGTAAAGGGAAGGGCCAGATAGCCCTTCAAACGAAGATTTTTCAGGACCACATTGCGAACGAAGGGGTATGAGGAATTTCCCTGCATACACCTTTGTTCGTAGTGTGGTCCCGAAAATCTTCGTTTGAAGGGCTATCTGACCCTTCCCTTTACTCCTACCACTTCAGCCAAAAGACTACCGTGCTGCTAGAATGCGTGTAGTCATCCTTCAGAACGCAGTCAATATTCATATCACGTATCGTCTGTAAACTCTTGCGTCTCCAAGGCAACAACTGACTTGTTTGTATTACATTGCAAAGAGCTCCGTTATCGCAGCACCACAGTAGAAAACAAAACCATATCCGTACCAACCGGCTCGGATCGACACGGAATGGAATGGCTTCACCAGTCTTGTATGTTCTGTATCATTCTGTATTGTTTTAGGAAACTCGAAGGCTCATACGTTTTTTAACTGAAAACGAGCGCTGTTTTCTTAAGTCGAAATACAGTGCAAAACAACGTTGGGAGTGAGTAATTTGTTAAACGTTCTCGCGCCTGATTTCTGTTAGATATAGCCTATGCACTTCACTGCTGTTCATACTGGTAATGTTACAGGACACTAATAAAAGAAACAGGGTATGATGACGTATGATGACGTGTAATGGTGTAGTAGTGGTGTCCCATTTCTTAGGGGAATATTTCCACCCCTTCGCCTTGCCACTGTGTTTCAAGGGGCAAGGGGAAGGGGTAGGCATAGGGGTAGGGGTAGGCGAAGGGGTATAAAATAGAATTGGGATTGGGCCTAAATAAGTCAGAATGCATGAAATGGCATTAGACCACCCCTTTAAAATAGGGCCCTTTGTGTGTGTATTTTGTGTATATTTTTTCTATAATATAAATACAATTATATTTTGTATATATTTTTATTTGTTATATTATATTTTATATTTTACCAGCACAATTTGGACCAGCACAATTTTGGCAGAAAAAGGGTAGCGTAGACACGTGGGATTGCTAGGGTCTGTCAGAAGGTTTAATCAAAATGTAATTTCTCTCTAAAAATAATCTAAATTGAGTTCTTTTCTTCATGTGGACAATTCATAAAGGAGACACACCTCTTAGCGTGTGGTAATTTCCTCACATTAGTGAGCTAATATTTAGTCCAAATACCCGGTGGAGCGGTAATCAAGAGCTTCCTCTTTCTCTTTTTCTCTTTACTCTTTCTCTCTCTGTTCTTTGAGAATCGCTCTGAATGTCAGTGAAGTGATTATATGTAAATGCATGCTAACAGCTCGCTTTTTTTACTCTTTCTCCTTCGTGCTCCCACCCTTTACTTAGTGTCTCCTTTCTCTGCCACAGTGTCAGAGTCGGCATGGGCAATACAGAGGTGACATTTCAGGCAGACAGATTATGCCCCACTCCAATTAATTTCTCCTCCCTTCCCACCGTTAAATACACAATCAGGCAAAGGCAAAATGTCAGCAAAACAAACGAGCAACTGCCACATGACTGACAATTACCGCAAAGCGGCTCAGAAATGCCAATATGTTGAAAGTGCCACCGCCTCCTGAGATGAATGAAGGGGCAAACATCCTTGTTTGGGGCTGTGAAATGTGTGTGTGTGTGTGTGTATATGTGTGTGTGTGTGTGGTTTTGCCAAGTTCAAGCAATTACACAACACTGATCTCTTTGTACTCTATTCTTATAGGATTTGTTGTGTAGAGCATCTTTGCTATAGGGAGAAAAGCTAAAAGCGTCTCTTTTTTGTTTCATCAAACATCACTTGAACATCTCTATCTCTTCCTGACAATATAACGTCATATTAGTGCAGGGGTCTACTCTATTTAATGTTGTCATTTTTACTTCACAACTAACTCAACTGATGGTTATTCTTCAATCATGCTGGAGAACAAGATCATCAGGTTTTGCGCAAACTTGTGGAGTTCATGCAGCTCATTCGCTGTTGTCTTTAAAGCAAAAGCGTGCCATGTTAAATGCTAAAAATAGCATTTATTGGGGCCAATACAATGACACAAACATGAGATTATCCTGAACACATGGAAAGCAGGGTGTTGTGTCATAGACAACAGTAACAGCAACAAGTAATACATGTTCATGGATCAACATATTTTGTCCGAAAATGTAGTCCTAAGCATATCCCTACTCCTAAACCTAACCCTACCCCTACCCCTACCCATACGTTATCCCTAAAATCAGAAGGAAATGATAGGTGAATAACACTGATGTAGAAGCACCTTACCCTGGTTATAAGCCCATAAACTTCACATAAACCGTAAACTTGTCCCTCAAATCTGATTGGATGATTGAAATGTTGTTGAACATGTTGCACTTGGTGAAATCAAATTCATCCAAAAGCTCACTGCTGATAACTTTTAAAAGCTACCTTTCTACATTTATATTTCCATGTTTGTTAAACATTGATTTCTTAAAAAAACTTATATGCAACATATTTTTAGTTGCTGTCACAATCTGCACTGTATAGTAACCTGGCAACAAGCCATCGCAATATGTATGAAATTAATCTTAACATCACTGTGCAAATACTTACCAGGAGGATCATTTGAATTGGAAATGAGAAGTAGATTTAATATTTAAAGACCAGTTCTGCCCTACAACAATGATTGTTACAATTACCACAACTCCCCTGGATTGAACTTTAGATAACTCAATATCCAAATGTCAGTCAATATAACTTCACATTCAACGCGATCTCATGAGAATGCGTGTGTATTTTTAAGTCAAGTGTAGTTCTACCACACCTATGTATATACGTTTTCATACACACTGAAATGTATAATATTGATGTATATTTACAGCACTAAAATGTATATTATTTACGTATGAGCAACTTTATCAACATACAAATCTGTACGTATTCCTATTCATGAATATTTAAATCATGGCATTAATGTTTTGACTCTATTGTATTCAATTGTCATATTCAATGACATGTTTTCAGTCACATTTATTAAACACAGTTTACTCATACTTTTCTTAAATTCTGCTCTGTACCTCAAAACTATTATATACCGCCAGAGAGGACTGCGACTGCAACACATCGTCATTTGAACGACTTTTGGTACCGCTTTTGACATTTTCGCAATAAATAAATGATTGTGATTACATTTGTCTGCCTGTTATGTTTTTCTTCATAACTGTATGTAGTTTTAAGAAATGGTTATGGGTAGGTTTAAAAAATATCTTTTTAATGCTAAATTGTTACTAAAAATTTCATTTTCCTGCACATCTCTGTCCATTACATTTTATTATTTTTATATTCTGTATAAAATGGGTATGTTTAGGTTTGGGAAGTAGGGTAAGGGATCTTACATTTATCCATAAAATGGTAAAAGGGAAATTAAACACATATCTTTAGGATATGAAAGATTTGTAAATATTTAACATTTTGTAGTTGTAAAAACGTAATAATGCTTAAATGTTTAAATGTTGGCAATACGTCCATATTCTATGTTTTAGCATCTATCCAAACATACAAAAAGTATGTTTTGTGTCTTTGAAAGTTACGTTGTCAGAGTTAGTTTCCCGCCACTCATCTGTTTCTATGGTTACCTTCGTTAGTTAGTTCAGTTCAGTTCAGCTGTCAATTACCTTGTTTGTGTTCGATACTTAAGTTGCACCCTTGCCTGCACTCTTTGTCCGGTCACTGTTATGTATAGATGTGTTAATGCCTGCCTGCCCGCTTTTTGTATCTTTCGTTTGTTATTAAACTACGATTAGAACTTTAATCATCTATCTTCATCTTTCTGCCTGCAAACACGTCTGTGACATACATATTAATACCTACATATTAACAATGAGACCAGGCTGTCACATTACAAGTTGAGAAAACTTTAAATATCAAGGCTGAACACTTTTTTTTTTTTAAAGTTGAAATTTTTTTAACAGTTAAAGGCATATATGTATACATTATATACACTATATTGCCAAAAGTTCCTTTCACTGGAACTAAGGGGCCAAGACTAACCCCTAAAAAACAACCCCACACCATAATCCCCCCTCCACCAAACTTTTCACATGGGCCAATGCAATCAGGCAACTACCATGTCCATGGGATTGCCAGACAAAAAAAGTGTGATTTGTCACTCCAGAGAACACGTCTCCACTGATCTAGAGTCCAGTGGCAGCGTGCATTACACCATTGCATTCGACGCTTTGCATTGCACTTGGTGATGTAAGGCTTGGATACAGCTGCTCGCCCATGGAAACTCATTCCATGAAGCTCTCTACGCACTGTTCTTGAGCTAATCTGAAGGCCACACAAAGTTTGGAGGTATATAACTATTGACTCTGCAGAAAGTTGTCGACTTCTGCACACTGTGCACCTCAGCATGCGCTGACCCCACTCTGTGATTTACGTGGCATACCACTTCGTTGCTAAGTTGCTGTTGTTCCCAATTACTTCCACTTTGTTATAATACCACTAACAGTTGACCGTGGAATATTTAATAGTGAGGAAATTTCATGAATGGACTGTTTGCACAACCTATCATGGTACCACGCTTGAATTCACTGAGCGACCCATTCTTTCACAAATGTTTGTAGAAGCAGTCTGCATTCCTAAGTCCTTGATTTTATACACCTGTGGCCATGGAAGTGATTGGAACACCTGAATTCAATGATTTGGAGGGGTGTCCCAATACTTTTGGCAATATAGTGTATATTCATGATATAACTAATTCTTATAATTTTGTCATAATTTCAAAGGTTTTTTAAAAAAAGAACTGGGGTTAAAATATAAATCACAAGTTTAAAGGATTATGCATTTCACACATATTAGTAGAAGAAATATATCCTTTTTAAAATTAAAAATGTAATGTTTCACATGATGGTTGGAATGCATGTATTTATCAAGTACATAGAGTAATTAAAAGTTTTTGGCACGGAAGTTTAGATTTCTCGCCATTTTTCCTCGCTAGTTTTCCTCGCTAGTTTTCCTCCTTGTTTGAAGGCTTCACATCTGACAGATGCCTACTCTGCTTGGAGGTGTTTGAAAGGTGACAGTGTCACCAGAGATGGAGAGATGAACATCTGCAGTGGAGCTCCCTCCCTGTGTGGAGGTAAAACAGAACAAACCCACGATCAACACAACCACAGTTTCAAGCTGTTTCTCTTGGAAAACAATTCAACCGGAACAGCAGAACAGCATCTCTTTCTGCCAGGCCATCTGTTGTACCCTTAAAGCCTACAGCATGCCCTTAAATGAGAAACACACAGAGGCAGAGATGGAGAAATATTCCCCAGAACAAGTTTTAAACATAGGGGATGGTACTACCAAATGACTTGAGGGAAGAGTAGGGGGAAAAGAACTAGAGAGGAACAGGGAGAGAAAGATAGCAGTTTCATTATATGATATATTAAATAGTTACAGAAAGAAAATAAGAATGGTGCATATCACTCATGTAGTTTTCAAACTTAGCATGTTGCTTGAGTGGTCTAGGTTGTTGTATACTGGTCCAAGTTAAAATATATGCATATAGGGTCAATTTAGCATTAATTTTTATTTGCATTTATTCAAAAAGAGGTTTTAGACAATATCAGCGTAAATCTTCATTATTTCTTGTTTTAAATGCATTCAAGTGGCGAGCAGTTATCATTGATGACCATCAATAATTATTTCCTTTTTTTATGGTTACATAATAATGTCAATCTATACTCATCATAGTCAGATGTTATGTCTGAGTTCTGAATACTGATTACTAAGATTTTTGGGTCAGCACTCAGCAGCACAACTTTGACAACAACAGATCAATCAAAACATATTTTAGAGATGCTGTAGCAACTCACAATGTAATAACTGCACATAATGTAAAAACTGCACATCATGTAATAAGCATTACATTATTATTTAAATAAAATGTTCATAATGTAAGAATATTCTTAAAATGTAATTAAATATTGAGCTCACAATGTAACAACAATTTTTGCATCATGAGACATTTATTACATTATAAACTCACCAAAACATTTTCATATTGTAATAGCTTTTAGAACATAAAAAAATGTATTTCTTTACAGTACATAAAAAAAAAATCCAGTCTTGAACTACCTGCTAAATGCAACAGATTTAAATAGTCATGCAATTATTATTATTATTATTATTATTATTATTATATTAAACATAAAGCATACATCTTAAAAATATAATAATAATAATAATTGCATACTAATATTTGTTTATGTTTTAAAAGCTATTACAATTATGACAATATGACAAAGTTTTGGTGAGTTTATAATGTAAAACATTTCTCATAATGCAAAAATTACATTATGAGCTCAAGATTTCATTACATTGAGAAAATGATTACATTATGAACATTTTAGTACAATAATAATGTAATACTTATTACTGTTACATGTATCCTCTGTCTGTTGTTTTCATTGTGTTTTAGGTTCAGTCCCTGTGACCTAGTTTTCCCCAGTCTGTCTAATTAGTTATTTCTATCACCTGTGTCTTGTTAATTATCTAATTTGCCCTGTGTATTTAGCCTTCAGTTCTCCCTCAGAGTTTTTCTGTCGTTGTTGATGTATACCGGTGTTATTTGAGTGTTTCCTGAGGTTTTTGTTATTAAAGTTCCTGTTTTAAGTTCTTCATCGTATTCGTGAGTTTTGATCAATGCGTTACGTGACAATTACATTATGTGCAGTTTTTACATCATGTGCAGTTATTACATTATGAGTTGCTACAGATGCTTTATGAATGTTTATAATAATATAAATTATGCTTCTATTAATAATATTATAAATATACAAATATATGGTAAACTATATATAAAAAATATATCTTTTTTGTTTTATAATAAAAATACTAAAGATCTAAAAACTTGTCCAAAACTCCACTTTACCTAAGGCATTTCCAAACTTCTGAGGGCACTGTGTCTGGGTATGAGATGTACATATGTGTATATGAGAAACTGTGTATATGTCGAAGTAATAGTTCATACACATATTCAGTCTTTCATCATTTTGACACTTATTACTCTGGCGTTTTCTTTGCCTGGGTTTCACCTTTCAGAGCCGGCCTGCATTAACATCTGTTTTCAGCTCTGATAACAGCGTCGGCCTTTTCAAAGCCCAGAAATATCAAGTCACTCAAAACACATTGTTTATGACTGACGAGGCTCAAGGCTATGGCATGAAAGGTTATAAATAATTATTTCCCAAGTCGGATAATAAATCAAAGACTGAGACATCTTGGAAACACAATGGGCTTCCCTCACTATCTATACTCTTATTTGTATACTATATTCTGTCTGTGTGTTAGAGAAGCATCTACTGAAGACTCTCTGTCTGTCTGCCTGCTTGGCTTCCATTCTCTAACTAAAGTCTTTTACCTTTGCCTACAGGTGACAAGGACAAGGTGTGTGGGAAATCTCTTTGTGGCTTGTGAGAGATACTGAAGGGAAAATAAAAGAGACAGGGACTGTATACAGGATGTAGAGAGGAAAACTCACACAAAGAGTAAGTGCAAAGGGAAGATGCATGTCCAGGGTCTTCATCCAGGTCAGTGGTTCACAACTGGTGGGTCACGACCAAGCGTGCCACACGAGTCCTGAAAAGTGAAAGCCAAAGCGTCTTGATTGTCCCCAGGTGGCTGGGTGCAGTATAGGCCATAAACACCGCCCCATCTCCATGTAATTTAATGGGACATAGACAAATTAAACAATCAAATTACACTTCAAATACATTTTTTCCAAAGATGGTTTCTGTCATTTTAGGCAGTTTTTATCATGCTGATGTTAGTTCAAATGTTCGTTCTTTAAATAAGTTTGGTTTTAGTCAATTATTTGATGCTATAAAAAGGGGGTGTGACTGGATGACTGTCATGATGGAGGAGATTGGAGCTTTAACTTTAATTTCTATATTTCCATAACTGTTTATTTCACAAAAAGTTGTTGATTAGGCGTGAGTGTGGGCACTCCACTTTGCGCTCATTATTGCGCAGAGGTGCATCGTCTATGGTCATGACCCAAACGTGGATTAGAATATTTTTAATTATATAAATTGGTTTTAATTATTATTTTAATATTTACTGTTTGTGTGTGTTATATATGTGTGTGATGTACACTGCTAAATATATATATATATCAACATTTATTCAGATTCCTTCAACATTTTCTCACATTATCACAGTTTATTTGCTATAGTTTAGAAAATGGTAATAAAATATGACAAGCACTCCGAGTTAAACTGTGTCAGAACAAATTCATCTTGATAATGTGAGATAACTTTAATAGAAAGGTATGTAATGGATTACAATCAACCAATCAGCTGTCAGCTGTTAAATTGAAGTACACATCTAGATAATACCAATTTAGGTCAACCAATTACTAAGAAATGCTTCATTTTGTTCAGACTGTGGTGTAAAAGGTCACATTAGCAATTAAAGAAAAAAAAAATACTGTATATACAGTGGTGCACATAAGTTTTCTCATGAGAGCACCTGAAGATTTGGTGTGTGGTGCTCTCATGAGAAAAGTTTTAAGTTTTATGAAAGTAGTTTTTTTTAATAAAACAATAAACAAAATAATAAATAAAGTGTGATAATACTAATATATTTTAAAATAAAAATGAGTATTGAATAAAAATACAATTATTTTATAGCACACTTAAAATACAATGCTAATATTTACAGTAACATTTTACAATATTTACTTTTTTCTTTTTATATGTATTTTTTTAATTTTCAAACCTAAAATCCACAAGCTTTTATTTTGGTGGGTTGCCAGGAAGTAAGTATATGCACTGCCAGTTTTAGCACTGCCGAGTGAAGCGCATCAGTGAATGTCACAGCTTTGTGTTTTATTATGCATTCAGTTTAAATGGAAATCTTATTCAGTATTACAGTTAGTCGATCTAAAACGGTGATTGTGCATTAACATTGTGCAACAGCGCATTTTTTATTTTGGTCAACCATGCGCACCTGCGCACCACTTATGCGCACCCCTGTATATATGGTAATTTCAGAATTATACAATAGTATTAGATAAAATATAATTACTAAACTAAATGTTCAGATTTGAGTCTTGAAGCGAAACCAGTTGAGAACCACTGTTCTGGTCCGTTTTATTTGCTCCTTGATGTCTAAATTAGAGATGGACAGTTGGGAAGAGTCATAAACAGTCTGACACAGCTGTCTGCTAAAATGAGAGACAGAATTCTCTCGCTCTGTCTTCAGGCATCAGGGCTTATTAGACCCGTGGAGCTCAGAAAAGCATGTGAAATATGCTGCTCACTCTATCACCTCCAGGACCATAAACATGCACATCACTGACACAGTCTAACTCACATTCTGCATGCAGGATAGAGTTGATTCCTTTTTTTTATTGAACTGGGGTGAGGTGAGATATGAAGTCAGAAACATCCATCTGAATATTAACCAGCTTTAATCAATATCCTCGCGTTTCACTGTTATTGATAAGGAGAGGAATGTGTTTTACCAATTTATTCACTACATTAGTGATATATGAAATACCATCAGGGATACTTAGATTTTGGAAAGACTGCTGGCCAAACTGAAGGTCTGGTATTTACCTTGAAAAAATTAATACAGTAGTAAGACTATAATTCGACAATCACTTTAAACAGATTTAATTTAGGCTTTTTTTTACGTAGCACATTTGAGCTTTAGCAAGAACCAATGAGGTTCATTCTCGTGTTACGCAGCACATTTGAGCTTTAGCAAGAACCAATGAGGTTCATTCTCGTGTTACGCAGCACGTTTGAGCTTCCGCAAGAACCAATGAGGTTCATTCTAGTGTTACGCAGCACATTTGAGCTTTAGCAAGAACCAGTGAGGTTCATTCTCGTGTTACGCAGCACGTTTGAGCTTCAGCAAGAACCAATGAGATACATTTTTGTGTTATGCAGCACAAGAACCAGTGAGGTTCATTCTCATGTTACACAGCACGTTTGAGCTTGCACAGGAACCAGTGAGGTTTATCTTCGTGTTACTCAGCACATTTGAGCTTCTGCAACAACCAATGAGGTTAATTCTCGTGTTACGTAGCACGTTTGAGCTTGCACAGGAACCAATGAGGTTCTTCCTCGTGTTACGCAGCACGTTTGAGCTTTAGCAAGAACCAATGAGGTTCATTCTCATGTTACGCAGCACGCTTGAGCTTCACAAGAACCAATGAGGTTTATTCTCATGTTACGCAGCACGTTTGAGCTTCAAGAACCAATGAGGATTGTTCTCGCGTGTCAAGCAGGTTCGGTTGAGCTTCTGTTCTCTGATCAATGTTTATATGTGAATAAAAGCCTAAATTCAATCTGTTCATAATATAAAGTGAGCAAGTCTCTTTAGAAATGTTGGACTAAACCACTCAATTCATATAGATTAATTTTACGATCTCTTTATTAACTTTTTGAAGCGACAAAGTGGATGTGTGGACTGTCAATGGACCCTTTTACCTGCTGTTTGATATTTACACACATTACAGAGCCTTTAAAAGAGGTTCCAAGGATAAATGATCAGAGTGGTTTCCTTGTTCACCCAAAAGTTGAGAAATGAAAACCCAAATTTAAAATATCATCCTCATGTCGGTCCAAATTTGTATCCTGTGATTTTCTGATAGGAGAATTTTTGAAGGATGTTTTCCATAAGAAAGTATTCATCACTTGACATTGTCTAAAAAGAACAAAAACATAATTAAAGCATATTCATTAAAGAATATATATATCCATGGCTCTTCCAAAATAAACCCCTAGGAGAAAACGTAATTTTGTCAGCAAACACAGATAATGCTTATGCTCCCTCTTTCCACCTCATATTCCCAGATACCTTAAACTTGACTGTCTTGTCACGGCTTATTTGATGAAGATTACCCTGTCAGTGTAATTCAGTGCCATTACAGCCAGGGCACACTAGGGCACTTAAAAAGCCAGACAACTCATCATAGACTAATTCTGTCAGACAGAAGGGCTTTCTGACAGTCTCCTTCAGAAACCCGAGATCAAACAGAGAAGACAGGGGCTGTCGTTGCTCACGATTTCTCTTTTCTTCTCCCCTTTTCGCCCTCTTCTACCACCAAAGTGCTTTGTTCTCCAGAGAAAATGATTGTCACCGATGGGAGTAGTTCTCAGATTTTCTAAAGCATCTGGAGAGTGTCAAAAGAGGAGGTGCTGTCAAAGTGAATTATAGGATAAGGCTGCTATTTTTTCTCACATTTTTTGAAACACTAATGACACCTGGAGTTTCGTATGTAGCAAATATTAAAAAACTTCTCACAAATAGATCCTTAACTTCATTTGCTGTGCTATGTGATGCAAAATCTGCCTCGTAGAAGCCATTAAAGGCAAAGTATTTGGGTCATATATCTTTGTCACGAAACAGAGAAGGATTCAATTGCGAGTGAAATAAATGAGAGTTTATTCACAAAACACAGTTCGTATATACAGTGATGGTCAGACACGATGGCAGGCTTAGATCCAGGCGACGCAGGGACGCAATGGGCGACCAGATCCGTCAGACAATCCACAACGGTGAGTAATCCACAGAACAGACAGGAACAACTCGGAACAGTGAACACCAGAGGAAACGGAAGAACGACAGGACTGGTTAGCAAGACATAAAATGGACCGGGTAATTGACCTCCCATATGAGTGTGGAGACAATGAGTTTCTCGGGTAAAAAGCACTCAGGAGTGGACGGGCATTCTGAGTGGTCAAAAACGCAAGATAAAGCATCGGGTTTGATGTTCTTGGAACCCAGACGGTACGAGAGAGAAAAATCAAAACGTCCGAAGTAAAGAGCCCACCTAGCCTGCCTGGAGTTGAGTCTTTTAGTGGATCTGATGTATTCCAAATTCTTATGATCGGTCCAGACTATAAAAGGTACCCCCGACCCCTCCAACCAATGACGCCACTCTTCCAATGCTAACTTGACTGCCAACAACTCCCTGTTACCAATGTCGTAGTTATGTTTAGCTGGTGACAGGCGATGGGAGAAAAACGCGCAAGGATGCATCTTATCGTCCGAGGAAGAGCACTGGGAGAGCACCTACCCCCACCTCTGACGTGTCGACCTCCACCACGAACTGACGTCATGGATCAGGGGCAATCAGAATGGGAGCCGAAACAAAGCGGCTCTAATTTTGGAAAATGTAGCTTCGGCTACACCAGACCACCTGAACATAGTTCTGGGGGAGGTCAAGGCTGTCAGAGGAGCGGCTAGTTGGCTGAAGTTACAAATAAAACATTGGTAAAAATTGGCGAACCCCAGAAACCTCTGTAGGGCCTTACGGGAATCTGGACTTGGCCAATCTACCACAGCCTTAACCTTGTCAGGATCCATGCGCACTCCCTCAGACGAGACAATGTAACCTAGAAAAGGAACAGACTGTGCATGAAATACGCATTTCTCCGCCTTGACAAAAAGCCCATTCTGTGCCGGACGTGCTGAACATGTTCCTGTAGAGAAGAAAATATCAGTATGTCGTCCAGGTAGACATAAATGAACTGATCTACCATGTCTCTCAGCACGTCATTCACGAGTGCTTGGAAGACCGCAGGGGAGTTGGACAGCCCGAAGGGCATGACCAAGTATTCAAAGTGACCCCTGGGGGCATTAAACGCCATCTTCCACTCATCGCCCTCTCTTATGCGAACCAAATGATAAGCGTTACGTAAATCCAATTTTGTGAAGACCGATGCTCCCTGCAACCTCTCGAAAGCTGAAGACATCAACGGCAAAGGATAGGTATTCTTTACCGTGATGTTATTCAACCCTCGGTAATCAATACAAGGTCACAGAGAACCATCCTTCTTACCCACAAAAAAAGAACCCTGCCCCCGCTGGAGAAGAAGAGGGGCGGATGAACCCGGTTGCTAGAGAATCAGAAATATATTTCTCCATGGCCTCCCTCTCTGGAGCAGAAAGTGAGTATAACTTGCCCTTAGGCGGGGACATACCTGGCAATAAGTCTATAGCACAGTCATAGGGACGATGAGGAGGTAGAGCAGCTGCTCTGGACTTACTGAACACTTCCTTCAGGTCGAGGTACTCCAGGGGCACGTTAGACAAATTCGCCGGCTCATCCTGCAACACAGAACAAGAAACAGACGGACAGGCAGACATAAGACAAGAGGCGTAACACTGATTACTCCAACCCGAGATGGAATTGTTTCCCCAGTCAACCCTGGGATTATGCTTTACCAACCAGGGATGACAGAGGACAATGGGAACCAATGGAGAGTAATCCACAGAACAGACAGGAACAACTCAGAACAGCGAACACCAGAGGAAACGGAAGGACGACAGGACTGGACCACAGGAAACAACCAACGATCTGACAAACACAAGGTGGTTAGCAAGACATAAAATAGACCGGGTAATCAAGCGCAGCAGGTGGTGATGATGATCTGATGAGCCGGCAATCAGTAGCCACGCCTCCCACTCTCACACCACACACACAGAGACAGAATAAGACAGCGAATTCATGAACCGTGACAATCTTTCCTAATGTATACCGTCACTTTTACTCTCGGGATGGTATGAATGACAATAGCAATTGTAAAGATCAGCTTGGTTTTGACTATCAGGAGAATGTGTTTTGAGAGCAATGCCGATTATGCCGAAGACCGTTTATTCAGAGTCTAAGCGAAAACAACAGATTAGCCATAGTAAATCTCTATAAACTTTAAATTGTGAAAACGCTCTCTTTACAACTTTGATTATCTCCCTCATGCCTTTCTACAGTGCAAAATGTTGCTA
Source organism: Rhinogobio ventralis (assembly GCA_039654625.1). Taxonomy (NCBI): domain Eukaryota; kingdom Metazoa; phylum Chordata; class Actinopteri; order Cypriniformes; family Gobionidae; genus Rhinogobio; species Rhinogobio ventralis. The sequence continues at coordinate 29,227,365 of CM077212.1, forward strand.
AATAGCATTATGGGTAATGGAATTCCACTGATTAAACACAGGGTAAAATTATGATGAACTCACCGCCTGAAAATGGGATAAGGGAAAGATGATGCTCATCCTGAACTCCCTTCATTTGTTTATTTGCCTGAGTTAACGCGGCAGTTATGGCCACTCATTCCATTTGTTTGGAGAAGATAATGATGTGCCTGTGGTTCATTTAGGAGATGCACTGAGATTTAATTTACCTTATGGGAGAGTGAAAGCAATTAAACTGGGAAACATTTTATGTTGCAATTACTATAATTTCACGTTATTGCTCACACAAATTGGCAGATATTATAGTAGCATTCATTTGTACTCTGAATTGGAAGTCTTTGCTTATATGGTTTGATTTTTGTTTAAAGCAATTGGAAGACCTGGAGAGCTTAAAATCACCTGTGGGTGCAATGGTTTTTATTTCAGTTTTTTAACATTCACTTATTATAGAAAGTTAATGGTATTTAGTTTACTTCAAAACCATGAACCAGTTTTTGGTATTAGGGGGAGGGGCATTCTCATTCTGGAGAGTATTTGATTGGGTAATCTCTTAATCACTTTTGGAGGCAGAAAAATAAAACTTCTAACATCTTCTAAAACTTAGTTTTTAGTCAGTATCTTTCAAGTCTCTTATGTTCACCAAGGTTGCATTCATTTGATCAAAATACAGTAAAAACAAAATATATATATATATATATATATATATATATATATATATATATATATATATATATATATATATATATATATATATATATATACACCGATCAGGCATAACAATATTCCTAATATTGTGTTGGTCCCTATTTTGATGCCAAAACAGCCCTGACCCATCGATGCATGGACTCCACTAGACCCCTGAAGGTGTGCTGTGGTATCTGGCACCAAGATGTTAGCAGCAGATCCTTTAAGTCCTGTAAATTGCGAGGTGGTGCCTCCATGGATCGGACTAGTTTATTCAGCACATCCCAAAGATGCTCGATTGGATTGAGATCTGGGGAATTTGGAGGCCAAGTCAAACTCATTGTTGTGCTCCTTAAACCATTCCTGAAACATTTTTGCTTTGTGGCAGGGTGCATTATCCTGCTGAAAGAGGCCACCAGTGAATACCGTTTCCATGAAAAGGTGTACATGGTCAGCAACAATGCTTAGGTAGGTGGTACGTGTCAAATTAACATCCACATGGATGGCAGGACCCAAGGTTTCCCAGCAGAACATTGCCCAAAGCATCACACTGCCTCCGCTGGCTTGCCTTCTTCCCATAGTGCATCCTGGTGCCATTCACCAGGTAAGCGACGCACACGCACCCGGCCATCCACGTGATGTAAAACATAATGTTATGCCTGATCGGTGTATAGCAAAGCTGAATTTTTAGCATCATTACTCCAGCCTTCAGTCACATGAAAGTCTTCAGTCACTTCTAATATGTTGAGTTGGTGCTTAAAACTTTTTTCTCATTATTATAAATGTTAAGAACCATTCTTTGGTGTATGAGAAATTCAACAGAACAGGATTTTATTTGAAATATAAATCTTTTGTACCATTGTAACATTATAGATGTATTTACTGTTACTTCTGTTTAGGAAATAATATAAATATTAATTTCTTTTCATATGGATATATAACTTTTTTCTTTTATTATCAGGGGATATATATTGTAGATTTTTGCTTATTCATTTGGACTCATCTTGCATAAAACTAAATTTGATGTGCTTATCATCTTGCAGAATTTTGTTTCTCAAGAATGTTTATTTTGTTTTAAGGATGTTTTGATTTTTTTTAAATTGGAATACAAGACAATTTTAATGATAGTAATGGAATTTTATTTCATGGCATTTTAAAGAACCAAGACTATACGATATTTTAGTTCTATTGTAAGAAAAACATAAAATCTTAGACAACAGCATGCATATAAAAGGAGTTTTTTTGACTTGTTAATGGCAGCGCTCTTGGCCTGATATGAGTTTACCAGAACAGCACAGATCCTCTTAAATAGTCAATAAAACACATGCTTTCTTTACAGTCTTCAGCTGACTACTTTCCTTAACGGATTGTGTGCTCTGAGAGACATCTGGAGTTGCTATTGATAGACAACTAGCGAGACAGATGTACGTTATTGATCGATAGAAATAAGCATGGAGGCTTTTAGCCACTTAAAATTGTCATTGCATGTTTGTCAACAAATAAATCTATGAGCAAATAAATGGTCGGGAGTCTGGGTTTTGTGGAATGGATTACAGGCATCAAACTGTCTATCTGTTATGAAGACTTTGCCAATATTCAGTGTTAACTGGAAGTAAATGCAGATATTGTGCATCGCTCGGATGAATAGATCCTCCTGGGTTAACAATCTACTGTCATTGAACCTTGCAGTCACTGACAGAATGTAACGGTGATGGCGTCTAATTAGAATGTAGCATTGGAGAGATATTGAGCGTTAAATGTGTCCTTACCGGATGAAGTGTTGTTTACCCACAGCTGGTCATGCATTTAAAATCATTATCATAATAATGTGCAGTGAACACTGTGTGGTCTGGGAAACTGCTCTGTGCTCTTTTTATAATATTGCATACTTTGGAAATAAATGCAACTGTTTTAGATAAATTCCAGCAACTGAATATGGTCTGTAAACAAAAAGAGCATCAGATAAAATTGTGTCTATGTTGGCCTTGATTAAATTTAATGAGCATTAAATGTTAATGTAGCACTAGCAGTTAAGCTTAGATGTTAAGAACCTTGGTCAGCAGCAAGGACATTTAGCACCATGGACAAGGATTATCCACTGTATCCAGTATCTGCTAGGACCATTTTTTGTTTGTTTTTTATTATTATTATTAGGGCCCCGGGCACTGGACATGCTAAAGCCCTATCATATTTGGCATGCCTTTTCAGTATTTTTTTTTTTTTCCTCCTTTAGAGAATTCACCCATTTTTGAGGCCATTGCCATGCTCGAAAACTCATGAAACTTTGCCGACACATCAGACCTGCATAAAATGTAAAAGTTATGTAGTGCTTGGGCTTGGGAGTGGTCGAGGGGCTCCATAGCGTTCCCAAATGCAGGCTGTGGTCAGGATGAAGTTTCTCCAATGTGTATGACATTTGGTATGGTCATTGATGACGTCATATAGGACAAAGTTCACTTGGTTTTATCTGACTCTGCCTAGTCTCGCGTAGCCCGACCTTCAGACTGATGGCAGAAGGTCTGGACTCCATTGAAGCTTTTATTGGTCAAGGACCGCCCAAGAGGACGTATGACTGACATGTCACGCAACCAATCACAGTTCGTTTTGTTCCGCGTCATGTTTAGTGGCATGAAAATGTAAAGTCGATGTCCCTGCAATAACAGACCGACGTGCATCTATAAATTATTAATTCAAGAACGTTGCAAATTTACTGCAACAATGGAGCCGCGAATTCACATACTTTTGAAAATCTAGCTTTTAGTCAATCCTTGTAAGCGCTCCTTTTCACAGTTGTAAACAGGACGGCGTTCTTCTTCCACTAGGGAGTTTGCTGTCACGGCATTTATTTCTAGGCAGACCGTTAAAGAACGCAACACACTAGTCTCGCGGACATCCTGTAGAATTCAACCAATCAGAAGACGACTTCAAAACTCCAGAAGTGTTTTCAGATAAGTGTGCCATATGCATCAGACGTTCAGCCAATGGTCCGTGGGCGTGACGTCTGAGAATAGACTCAGGAAGTCCAACAGGAAGTCATCCATCTTGAATGGAATGTGTGATTTTTACATTTTCCCACACTGTTCTGATGGTCTTACCATAGCTCAAAATATGAATGTTAACAGATAAATTTGTCTTAGGACATCTTTTGATTTGACACTGCAATTCAGGAGAGACATATCAGCTCCACAGTGCCCCCCTAGTTCGAAAATGCATATTTGGTCCGTTTGGAATGCGTAAAAAAAAAAAGTCACAGAATTTTGCACACTCATAGAAGCTTAGCAACATTTAGCAGTTCTTTGGTCATTTCTTTGGGTGTGGCCAGTGGACTCTATAGCGCCCCCTAACATTTCCAAATGTATTTATCACTGTGGCTGCCACAGCTTTTGTCTGATATTCACGAATTTTGGTAGGGACATTATCCTCAACATGACAAACATATTTCCTATTAACTTACTTTAGCTCTGCCCAACAGGGAGTCAGCCAGACTTTAAGTCACATCAAATTTGCCTATGCTGTGCCTCAATAACTAGTTTTTTATTATTAATTGTTATAATACTGATTATTTTTATTTATTTTTATTTTTTTTTGAGGTGGATGAGTTGGACCATATAGATGCTTTTTGATCTGATGTATCCAAACGTTTGACTTGTTTAAATACACAGATTTCTGACAACTAGGCATTCACCATTTTGAATCAAACAAAGCTTTAACAAAGCTTTAATCAAACAAAGTGCTAACAGAAGTAAAGCCATACTAGAGACTTAATGCAGCAATGCGGATAACAATGAATCTCCCTGCAAGAGGCTTTTAAATAGGGGATGGGAAAAAGTTTGCCCTTTGAAGTTTAAATTTTGGATGGCAAAGGATGTCAGGCTGAAGTTAATGAGAAGGATTTAGCTGCATGCTAAAACCGCTAAAGTAAGACTACGTGATTAGTTGAGAAATACAATCAAAGAAGGCCAAAATAACCATGAGGGAGAAGATGAATGTTTTGTATTGGACCGTTGAAACACATTAATATTGCATGCAAAAATAGCCCATTAGACTGTGCTTTAAAGAAATCTGATTCTTTGCCTTTTGCAAATCCATTCAAAAGTGAGGTCAAAAGGAAATCATGGACATAATGAACTGATAATTGTTCTCAGCAGGTACATTCAGGAGTCTCGTCAGGACACGGTTACTCTACATTGCAAATGTACCATAAATCCCAGCAGGGCAAGAGAGAAAATGGTAATAAAATCAGTGATCATTTGAAATAGGTGTTAAATAACCGCTCTGGTGATTCGGAGTTGCACCCAGACAGTCAGTGGAAAGCAAAGGGCATCTTCCAGGAGACTGGAAAATTACTTTTGTTCAATTAAATCTCTATGGAAATGATCTTCTGAGTTATTACCCATGGCTTTTTGTTCATCTGATGAATGGCGTTGTTTGACCCATGAAATGTCAGCAAATACTATAGAAATTAAGCAGCACAGACTGAAAACACTCTGAAATTTTAATATATGTGAGAAGGAGCGTCATTAACATTAGACACCCGTATTGCTGTTGTTAAGTGTGCTAAGAGCTACATCCTGTTTCTCAACCAATCACAGCATCCCTAAACACATCCAGAATAAATTCTGGGCCTAGTGCCCATCACAGAGAGGACACCAGACTGACTTCCCCATTTTTTTTTTATCGCTGGAGGAGGGACAAAGAAGAGGTCTAAAGCTGAATTTTTGCCACCTCCGGCCCTTCTCTCTCTTCTTTCACACCATTTGCCTCTATTACAAGTCTGGCATCCTTTTGCTCGTCCAGATCGCTTTTAATTGTTGGCCCACGTGGTGCAGTTATTTGGATACTCTTGTTCTCTTTGAAGAAAAACAAGTGTTGTGTTGTCTCTTGGACTGTCTCACAGTTCAAGGTCTTTCAGAGGACACCATTGCAGTGAAGTGTTATATTTCAAATGCCAGCTGTACTTGTATAGAATAGCATTAGAATCTCATTTATGATTCAAAATATTCAAATGCATTACACCGTGATCTGTCACATTACATCAAACCTGCAGCACGTTTTGAGTTGCCATCTTTTATGGCATGAATGAGATTTGAGTGGTAAAACTATAATGTTTCATTGCGAGGCAAGGAGCCTTTCATTTCATTTTCAAGTTTCATGTCCCCCAGAATATTTTGTTGTATGAATATCTGAACATTCAATACATTAAAAGAAAGAACAGAGCCTCTTCTTTTAAACAAAACTGAAAAAAAAAGCTTAATTCTAGCTTAATGCATTTTTATCAACGCTTGAATGTGGATAAATGTAATAAAAAAAGCAACATTTGGAACAAAAAGCCGAGCAAATCAAGTTTTTTTCAAAGACTACAACATGCATATGCAATGCATTATTGCTTGTTTCTGCTTCTTTTTCATCTGTGTTTCTTGATCCAGAGATTCTGTACTCTTTCAGAAGTTGCATAATAGCGCCCCCTACCATATAACTGTGAAAACACGGAAAGACGGAAAATTCTGTCAATGGCAGGGAAAGAGTTAAAGGTGCAGTGTGTAGTATTTCTGAGGATCTATTGACATAAATGCAATATAATACACATAACAATGTTTTCAGTGGTGTATAAAGACCTTACATAATGAACCGTTATGTTTTTATTACCTAAAGCTCGGGACACTGCACGATTTTCGGCTGTCCCAGACACCAATCATGGTGATTTCTGTGATCATGGCTCCTAATCGGTGGTTCTATGTTGGACAATGAGAAAGGTTCAAAGATGGCCGTTGTCACACGCTTGAGACCAAAGATAGCCTACGACAATTTTCTGACAGTGTCAGAAATTCAGCATGATCACCACACAGTGTGTTTACTGCTACGACCTACGGCTACTGACCAGCCAATAAAAGTGCGACACGAAATCAACGTGACATGACGCTAAAACTTAAAACTGCTTACCTCAAGCTCTTTTCCCTTCCACTTTCGCCACGTCGTCTTTTTTACAGCACACATAGTCAAAGTCAAAGTGTGATTCATCATGGACTTTTTGTTTACCTTTAGAGCACGTTGACGACGTTTTATTCTTCTATGGAAACTTGCATCGTAGCCTACGAGTCAATAAGTGTCATCATCGTACAGTCTACATGCATGTTGTACCCAAGTTAAATAGATCCATGTCACACAGTGTGATTTGTAATGATTTTATAGGATTGCTAAAATTGTGCAGTGTATCCCGGGCTTTAGAAGGAGCCATTTCTATGTACATACACCGCGGGTCCCCTTACAGTAAAGTCACCATTTTGCACCGCCATGTTTCTACAGTAGCCTTAAACAGACGAACAGCTCTACAGAGTGCTAGCTACTCCCTGCTGTCTCAGACGACGACATCTTTGTCCATCATTTTCAATGTTCCAGCAGATTCCTTCCGTCACAGGTAGTTCCGGCAATAGTTAGAAGAATGTTTCGGGTCATTTTCCTCTTGGAAAATAAATCCAGACCCAATAAGACGACTCCCAGATGCCAAGTGTTCTAATAATTTTGGCCACCACTGTTTATACTTCAAACATAGTACTTTTTTTACTTCATACAGAATGTATGGGAATATACACAGGGATATACAGCGAGTATATTGTCTATCTTAACTTGGTACAAAGTGCCTCAAACTAAGCTCTTAAGATAAAAGATTTGCTAACACTAACCTGACAATCTTTGGAAAATCCACTAAGTAGTTCTTCCTCAAAAGCCCATACCAACCAAGTAACTTTGTAAACACTGCATTGTTTCCAAGTAGACAGATTGAAAACACTGTGTGCCTTTTGGCTGCATAAAGCCATCAGTTAGCAATTTCAGCCAATCTCATACATTTTGGTGTGTATCAGACAGTCAGTGAACGGACTGAGGGTGGTCCATGGGTGTGCCGTCTGGCACTGAGGCAATGACTGAGTCAGAAATCAGTCTTCCCTGAAGAACAGGCTCATGAAAATCAGAGTTACTTTGTGAATGCTCCCTATTGATCTTTAGCTATAATTGCGTAACTCTATAATCAATCAGAGAAATACCCAAACTTTTAATTCACTGTGGTCCCCAAAGTGTTCTTCACTCCTCCCCTACTATTGACTTTCTCCTCTTCTGTGCTCTCTCTATATAAGCGATAGTCCTTGAGTCTAAAAATAGTCTCAAATTATAGGTCTTTGGCTGGTTTGAGTTCTGAATTAATAGCTCCAGTCAATCATTGTCCCTGCCGCCACATGCTGCCTTAGAGCTGTAAAAGGTAAAGTTATTTAGGGACAGCAGCACAGTAAGGAGTCATACTTACAAACCCCTGTCGGCGGAGATCATCCAGACTGGCACTGATTTTGAATGTTATCCAGGGTTAGTTTGTGGAGATGTTTGACCCAGCTGAGAGCAGACACCATTGGCTGCAGCGAGGTGTAATTATGGCGCCCAGCCGCCCACCTCCCATAGAGCCACACAGATGCTCATTTCTGCTAAACGCCATTAAGAACACAGATGACATACGGAGGGCTATTTTAGGTAAAAGGATGAAGACCACAGCAAGCAGTCGTAAAAGTAAGTCATCCCTGCGTGGGACAGACGGCAGACAGTGAGGAATTGAGCTTAGCTGATCAGAGAACCAGTGAGACCTGCTCTGGCAGACAGGAAGATTCATTCAAATGTATTAGCCTTAGAGTCGTTCGCATTTGGAGGCTTTCCAAAGTTAAAATATCGCCGCTCTGGAGCCGAACGCTGTGTAGAGGTCATTTGAAATCAATTAAAATTGACTTTATGGAGGGAAAGGCAATGATCAAGTGTGATTAGAATTATTACGTTTGCTATGTTTGTTTTTGAAGAGCACCACACATCATTAATTAATAAGGATAGGCACAGTACGTAGTCTTTGAATGAAAAACAGCATTGCTCAACAAAACTGGTCAATAAGCAAACAGTAAGTGGATTTTTAGGGGTAAAATAGTTGCAGCGGTGAGGAGTTATCAGGGGAACATTTGAATATTCAACCCCTGGGCCCGACATCTAATTCCTTCTCTGGTTGGCGCCTCTCGTGAGAGGGAATGTGACAAAATAGCAGTGAGCGGGGAAGCGGGAATTTGCATTTTAATGTGCCTGTCGGAATCACTTTGGTGGGGAACATTGGTAGGCTGGGATTTGGCAACCCCAAGGGTCAACAGCAAACAAGCAGGATAAGCAGCCCACTGGAAACGGAAACCAGGAGAGGTAGAGTTAGCCTTGGTATGAATTAGAAAAGAGCGAGATGTCCAAACGACACCCATAAACATTAAGAAGACTACGGTTGAGAGATCAATCCATTTGGCTATTAGGAGCTACAAATAAACAGCTAAACGAAAGCAGCTATAATTGAAATATCAAAAAAGTCCACTATTCATCACCTGTCATCAAGTAAATAGCCCCTTGTGCCATATTCTTTATGTCATATTCATAATATTATGTGACAGGCATCTCATGGAGTCTGGAAACTGAAATTCTGATTGGATCAGCTCAGGTTTCATATGCCTTATATTTCTCATGCGAATAACAATAGCTCTGTTCCATAACCTATTGAGCTGCTCCCCTAGACAGCATTTTAAGGCATTATATGCACACTTAATGCAAAGGCTGTTCCAGAAAAATGCAATCTAATTCTGCCTCTTAAGATATCTTCATTTGGCCAGATTCTAATGGTAATGTATCATTTACCGGAAAGCAATCCCAGAATGCATTGCAATCAGCTAAGTGGAGAAATGGGTCCAATGAATGTTGATTTGTAAGTATACTCAATTTAGGTGTTGATAATAGTTAAAATAATTAAAAATGCACTTATTTCTTGTATTCTAATTTGTATGTGCAATTGTGCAGTTTATATTATTGCATCCACTCTCCAATCGTATCTATGTAGAGCTAGGGGTGCACAGTATATTAGTACCATACTGTTTATCAGGTTTTTTTGGGGGGGGGTTGGGTTTTATTATACACTACTGTTTCAAAGTTTGGGTCAGTAAGGCTTTTCAATGTTTTTGAAATTCAAACCTTTAAGTTCAAACTCACCAACGCTGAATTTATTTGATCAAGAATACAGTAAAAACAGCAATATTATCAAATCTTATTATAAAAATGTAAAATAATAACAGTTTTCTACTTGAATATATTTAACATGTAGTAATTTATTCCTGCACTGAACAAAAAGTGTGTTGGATTTACATGATTTAATCTTGTACATCGGTTCCACATAAGTCAATTAAGTTAAACAAACATAATTTGTTCACGTAATTTCAAAATCATAGAATTAAGACATTTTTAAGTATCCCAATTAAGTAGCCTATAAATGATTTTAATATGGTTCCCTAACATGATTAATTCATTCAATTTCTTATATTTTTGCATCACATTACAATTTTAAGACTGTACTAGCTAGCTTCAAAACTATTAGCTACAGCACATATTGGCATGTTAAATGCTAAGCATGAAATGCTCTATGGCCAAAGCATTAATAACATGTACTGTATCAGTCCACAGCCTAAGCAAATGCTCCACTCTTCTTCACAATGGTAACCCAGTGTCATTTAAATTGCTCTAATAATTCTACCATAATTAAACATTAAACACTTGGGCCCCAAAACTGTGCAGACCCGTAAGGGTTAAATACTATCAAATCTCCCCTTTTGCTCATCTTGCTCAAACACATAAAATAACACATTTCAACATTTTTACTCTCCTCGTTAAGTCCCAAGCAAAGCATGCTGGGAATTACAGTTTCATCTAAAATCATTTTTTTAACTACTTGATTGGTTCACATTCAGCCCTAAATAATTTATGATTGAGTAAATTGGACAATATGTGTTTTCTGTTTTTTTTCAGTGTGTGATGCAAAGCTGATTTTTAGCCTCATTACTCCAGTCTTCAGTGTCACATGATCCATCATTCTAATATGCTTATTTGCTGCTCAAGTGACATTTATATTTATTATTATCAATGTTGAAAACAGTTGTGATGCTTAATATATTTGTGGAAACCATCATACATTTTTTTTCTAGATTCTTTAATTAATAGAAAGTAACAGTGTAAAATACTTTATAGTCACTTTTGATCACTTGAATGTATCCTTGCTGAATAAAAATATAGATTTTTTTTTTCAGAGCAAAAAATCTTACTGACCCCAAACTTGTGAATGATAGTGTATTTGTATCAGCCATTATTGAATCATTAATTATGCATGCTCATTTCCCTTTATTTTTACTTTTTACGTTACCTTTGGTGTCACTTAAAGGTGCACTATGTAAAAACTTTTCAGTAAAATATCCAAAAACCACTAAGCCAGTGTTATATATTTTGTTCCGTTGAGTACTTACAACATCCCAAATGTTTCCAACTATTTGTAAATCGTGAGAAAATTGCTATTTTAACCAAGGAACCAGGACGTGTGAGGGTGATCAATTGATTACAATTGATCATTTATCGGCCATAACATGACAATTTAATATTGTGCATCCCTATGTTGAGCATTTATTGTGTGCTTTTCAGTTGCCTTAGAAGGCAGCTGCCTATGTAGACAGTATAGTGAGGCAGCTCACTAGGTTTTGAAACCGAGCTAATGTTGGAGGGCAAACAGACAGTGAAAAACACCAGCACACACACACACACACTCTTAGAGCTGCGGGACACAGGGGCGCAGACACACTGGAGGCAAGCGAGGAACTGAAGACGCCCCTAAAGACACCGCTGAAATGATAAACGTCCAATCGCTGCCCCCCTTCACTTTCAGTCTTTTCTACTTCACTTTGTTTTCTTCTCTCCAGACCTCCCCAGCGTTTAACCTTGTTAGCGTCCTCGATACGTCTGACCTTAGCTTCCGTCTGTTATTACAGTTACATGGCTAAATCCATGTTTAATTCGATTGGGCCATCATCAGTGTGCTCACAAATCCCATTCCCAGTTAATAAAACCCGTCTCATTGTGTCGGACCCCAAACAGATTTTGCCATAAATCCAATTTCAGCCCACTATTCTCCACTCAAACTCACACTCAACCTCGATTTGCTTTCTTTCTCCATCTTTTCTCTGAAGTTATGTATCATAATTTCATTACGCTTGACATGGAGCCAAAGACGGAAGACCGAAAGATAACTGGTAGCGTTAGCCATGCAAAAAATATTGGGATTCCGTTGTCTTGTTATTTCCACGTTATTTCCCTTGATCTCTTCACAGGCTTTATCCTGTGTACGGAGAATATTGTTTATAGAGAAAGACTGGGAAAGAGGATAGACGGATCAGCTGTCTCCCGGTAGCAGGATGGATGAATGTTATGCTCTCTGAGTATACAGAACTAAATTGGGGGGAGATGAGGCCTTGTTTTGCTTTGCATTGAGGGAAACTCATTTCCTCTTGGGAACGTTGGACTGTTTGAGTGCTACGCATGAGGTAAGCGAGGGATTTACGGATCCTTTTGGTCTTCAGAGTCGTATATAGCTTCCCTCTTCCAAATTGAACTTCTACGTCTCCCCACCGGCGATACACAACTACATCTCTTGTTTATGTATCAGCGTGATCTGTTGTGGAAGCGTGACCCTGTGTCCTTCTGATGAAGTGAGGCCTCCTGAAATAACAGGATGAATAGTGGAGCAATTGTCTTAAAATTGCCTCCGCTTGCCCAGATGCATCTCTCTCACTCTTGCTTTCAATCCAGTGCCTCTTCCTTTTTTATGTGTACGTTTATGTGTGTTCTTGAAAAGTCATTCCATCAGTAATCCAGGGCTGATGGCCACTGTGAGTGGACGCTGTCACATGCTGTTCTTGATTGCAATGAAAGCTGAAAAGTTTCTGATCATTTTTAATAAATATTCTCCATAGACATTTCAGAAAATTCTTCGATAAAGAATGCCGCATTAACCAATAAATGTATAGTACAGTTGCAACAGTTGCAAAATTATTCAGCCCCCTTGACCTGCAAGACATTTTGCTGCCAAAATGTCATGAAAACATTTCAGCAAAGGCATCAGTAAACTATTATAGAAAGTTTGGTAACACTTTACAATACGAGTGCACTAATATGCATTAATTCATGCTTAACTAATGCACAGATAATCATGAGTTAATGTATGACTCATGAAGAAGTAAACCATTTATTAATGATAACTGCATCAGCAACAAATGAAGATTATATATGATTATTAGATTAAGTAATATATTAATTGATATTAATTAAATATGACATCATGTATTAATTCCCTGATAACATATTATATTAACTAATAGTGTAAATTCATATGTTAATTACCACAATGGGTCAAAGCCATGCATTTCAACTTCCAGTTGTCTGCTTTAATTAATCATTTGTCTAATGATTTGCAATATCATTATGCTTTGACTATTAACTAATTGTTAACTTATATGTCATTGTGGTTATGGCTTTTGAATTAATTTTGAATTAGTTAATAGTCATGTGCCTCAAGTAAAGTCATAGCATAATGATACCTTTGCAAATCGTTAGCTAATTATTAATTAAAGCAGACAACTGGAAGTTGAAATGCATGGCTTTGACCCATCGTGGTAATTAACATATGAATTTACACTATTAGTTAATATAATATGTTATTAGGGAATTAATACAATATGACACATTTAACTAATAACAATTTAATGATTACTTAATCTATTAATCATATAGAATGTTCATTAGTTGCTGATGCAGTAATCATTAATAAATGGTTTAGTTCTTCATGAGTCATACATTAACTCATGATTATCTGTGCATTAGTTAAGCATGGATTAGTGCATATTAGTGCACCCGTATTGTAAAGTTTTACCGAAAGTTTATTACTAAACATCTGAGTGATTCTGAGAATGTAAAGTTTATCCAAATTCAAATCTGAACTAAATTATTCAACCCCCAAAAATTATTCAACCCTCCAAAAAAAACCTCAAACAAACGCTTCCTGTAAGTGCTTAGAAGCTTCAACCGCTCTCTACTGCAATCTTGGCCCAATCCTCGCTTGAAAAAGCTTCCTGATCACTTAATCTTGGGTTTTCATGTTACCACTGCTTCAAATTCCACCAAATATTTTGAAGGAGATTTAAATCTAAAGACTGAAACACTCAAGAACATTCTACGACTGATCCCTGAACCAAGCTGAAGTAGATTTGGATGTATACTTTGGGATGGCTGTCCTGCAAGAAGGTCCATTGATCATCAAGCTTCAGTCTCTGCATGAAAGGCATCACCATCTTTGCCAAAATGGCTTGATACTTCAAAGAATTCATGATGACCATACAGTCAAAATGTCCACTTCCTGCAACAGCAAAGAACCCCATAACAAGAATGTTTGACCATAGAGATGGTGTTCTTCTGCTCATAAGCTTTGCCTTTTATGCACCAGACATACCGCTGATCCATGGGTCCAAAAAGCTCCATTGTGGTCATATCTCTCCATAAAAACGCCATAAAGTGCGTATCATATGCACGCCAAAACTCATTTTGGCGTATACATTCCACAACATTGCACACTCATACTATTGATACGCATTTTTGTGAGACCAGGTTGGGTTAAATTTGAAGAGTTGAATAGGGGTTCTCAAAAGCATTAAATTATTGATTGACATTATCACTTTTAAGTTGCCAGTAAGCTGTTACAGTATATTAAAAATGCAATTATATATATATATATATACACTCACCTAAAGGATTATTAGGAACACCATACTAATACTGTGTTTTTAATCTACGTGGCATTGATTCAACAAGGTGCTGAAAGCATTCTTTAGAAATGTTGGCCCATATTGATAGGATAGCATCTTGCAGTTGATGGAGATTTGTGGGATGCACATCCAGGGCACGAAGCTCCCGTTCCACCACATCCCAAAGATGCTCTATTGGGTTGAGATCTGGTGACTGTGGGGGCCATTTTAGTACAGTGAACTCATTGTCATGTTCAAGAAACCAATTTGAAATGATTCGAGCTTTGTGACATGGTGCATTATCCTGCTGGAAGTAGCCATCAGAGGATGGGTACATGGTGGTCATAAAGGGATGGACATGGTCAGAAACAATGCTCAGGTAGGCCGTGGCATTTAAACAATGCCCAATTGGCACTAAGGGGCCTAAAGTGTGCCAAGAAAACATCCCCCACACCATTACACCACCACCACCAGCCTGCACAGTGGTAACAAGGCATGATGGATCCATGTTCTCATTCTGTTTACGCCAAATTCTGACTCTACCATCTGAATGTCTCAACAGAAATCGAGACTCATCAGACCAGGCAACATTTTTCCAGTCTTCAACTGTCCAATTGTGGTGAGCTCGTGCAAATTGTAGCCTCTTTTTCCTATTTGTAGTGGAGATGAGTGGTACCCGGTGGGGTCTTCTGCTGTTGTAGCCCATCCGCCTCAAGGTTGTGCGTGTTGTGGCTTCACAAATGCTTTGCTGCATACCTCGGTTGTAACGAGTGGTTATTTCAGTCAAAGTTGCTCTTCTATCAGCTTGAATCAGTCGGCCCATTCTCCTCTGACCTCTAGCATTAACAAGGCATTTTTGCCCACAGGACTGCTGCATACTGGATGTTTTTCCCTTTTTACACCATTCTTTGTAAACTCTAGAAATGGTTGTGCGTGAAAATCCCAGTAACTGAGCAGATTGTGAAATACTCAGACCGGCCCGTCTGGCACCAACAACCATGCCACGCTCAAAATTGCTTAAATCACCTTTCTTTCCCATTCTGACATTCAGTTTGGAGTTCAGGAGATTGTCTTGACCAGGACCACACCCCTAAATGCATTGAAGCAACTGCCATGTGATTGGTTGATTAGATAATTGCATTAATGAGAAATTGAACAGGTGTTCCTAATAATCCTTTAGGTGAGTGTATATATATATATATATATATATATATATATATATATATATATATATATATATATATATATGTATAGTGGATACTATGTATATACAGTTGCAATCAAAATTATTCAAAATTATTTAAAAAAATACATTAAATATGCATTAAATGTATCAAAAGATGTCAATTTCAAATAAATGCTGTTCTTTCTATTCTTAAAAAAAATATGAAAAAATGAATCATAAAAAAAAATGTGCCATGGTTTCCACAAAAAGCACCTAAAACATTTAAAGTTAAATTGTTTTCAACAATAATAATAAGAAATGCATCAAATCAACATATTAGAATGATTTCTGAAGGAACATGTGACACTGAAGATTAATGATGCTGAATATTCCGTTTTTACCATCACAGGAATAAATTACATACATTTTAATAATATTTCACAATAGTTTTACTGTATTTTGAGCTTAATAGACTTCAGAAACGACCCAAACTTTTGAATGGCAGTATATGTATACTGATGACAGTAAGGACACATACTTGTCTCCTTTTCAGGCCATAAAACTTCAGCATCTGTCACGTAAAAGGAGAAAAAATTTCTCCTGGGGCGTAATTTAATATTTATGACTTCTGATACAATTAAGAATTACATGAATATTCCCTCTGTGTCTCTTTGAGTGAGGTAATACGATTTACTTCTGGAACATTGGAGAAAAAAAAAACTAATTTTGAAGATCACTTTGTAATTGGGGTGGAGGAAATGAAGATTCCAAGTGCAGGAAAACAAATTACCTTGTTACACGATGATTCACTGAGCAAGAATTTGAAATTGGTGTCCGTCCAGCCACCTGCCAGACAGGCTGTAATTTATATGACAATTTGAGTACCTGAGCTGTCTTTTCCATATCTAAAGGTTGGCGGAACTAAAACTAATCACACAGAAGCATCTGCGCTGAAAATCGACGCAAGACCTCGCATTGAAGTCAGCACAGCAATCCAAATTTACCTGCCTGTTTGCAGAACTTGAAATTGCTTAATTTTCTTCTCTTCCTCTCTATCTTGGCCACTTTTACTCTTTCTAGCTGTCTGTCTTCCTTTCCCCCCACTCACTCTAACACATTTCACTGTTAATGCTGTATCTCCTTACGCTTACTACTTCCAGTTGATGAGTTTCTCATGGTTACTCAAGGGCTGCCAAACTGCCATCAAAGTCCGAGGACATCAAGAGATCTATGTTTTTTCCAACTGTAAATAAACATTGATCTACGATAAGGAACGACATAAAAAAACAGACATTAAATACCGTGCCACCACCTGGCATGCAGCATTGGCAAGCGCTACTCTCATTATGCGTTCACTTCATTCAAGTGATTACAGGAGTATCATTTCTTTGATTTTTGAGGTATCTTAACATGTAGGAACAGGGCAAATTTAAAACGGACATTTTAGTGAATGATGCTACCCACGTTCTCTACTTTCTGAAAACACTCCTGTAATTAGTTCAGCCTGGCATTCTTAAGGGCGCTCTGACTTCCAAGCTGTGCAAATGTGACATAAGAGTGTGGCAGTTCATTTAAAGTCCTCTCAGTGTAGACAAGCGCTCTCAAGACTGTAGCTCACGTTGTCTTTTGCAAAGGTCACTGCAAAATAACTAGCCGAGGATTATAGACATAGGCCTACAGTTGCTGGAAAAGTTGTCATTGATTGGTGTATTCATAGTAATGCTTTGCCTGACTTAAAAGTACCGTGTTAAGAAGGCCAAATGCACCTCAACTTTTGGCATTTTTTAATTAATGTCATTGATCGATATGTTTTTCTGTTTGGCCAATGATTCAAGTTTTCATTAGTGTCTGAGCTGACATTCTCTGTCGTAGGGCCAGAACTTCTCCTCTCTCTTGCAGAGAAATCTCTTCTTTTACGATGTTTACTGGCGCGAGGGCAGCAGTGGCGCCTACAAGGGGGGGACAGGGGGGGCCATGAAAAATACTTTTAAGGTCTACACCTATTATCAAACATGGACTTAAATATTTTACATCAAATTTCGACAGCAACAAACATTCCTTCATTTAAGATTTCCTTCTCAAACTCCGCCTCCTCTTTATTCGTGCATGTGTTTTAGCGTGCCATTTCAATTATACTCATCATAGGATCGCTTTGAACTTGAAAATGAAAAAAAAATCACAAGTAAGCCTATATATAGTTCACCATGTTTTTCCTTTCTAAAGAGATGCATTTTGTAGCTTTAGGGCCCTATCATACACCCGACGCAAGTATTTTTTGCTAGTTTCAGCCCAACGTCACGTTGTTTAAATAGCGAATGCACTCGCACCCATCTGTTCGCCCATGGGTGTGCTGGTCTGAAAACGAGGTGTGTTCAGGCGCATTGTTGGCACGTTGCTATTTTGAGGCAACTAAAAATGCAGTATTTTTGTGTTATTTCCAGGACGCGTTAGTAATGTGCTTCTATAGGCGGGTGCACAATGTGCGTACACTCTGCTTATTACACACACAGGGACATGCAGCAGCACAAACATTTTTAAATATTAAAAATAAAATGATTCCTCTCTGGAGAAGCGCTGCAAATTCCGCCATCTAAATAGTGAATCCGCCATGGTGCAAGCACAACTGGGAGATGAGACTCTGATTGGTTTATTGCACGTTACACCCAAAACACACCCATGACTCATTAAGAGACAACCCTTCGGACACGCCCTAAGTGCACATGCGCTTTAAACCATGCAGGTCATCCCAAAGTGTTAACTCGCTGTAACTCCAGATAGGAAATACAGGTGCTGAAACTTGTATATTATATTCATTCATTGCACACAGAATGATATATTTCAAATGTTTATTTCTTTTAATTTTGATGATTATAACTGACAACTAAGGAAAATCCCAAATTCAGTATCTCAGAAAATTAGAATATTGTGAAAAGGTTCAATATTGAAGACACCTGGTGCCACACTCTAATCAGCTAATTAACTCAAAACACCTGAAAAGGCCTTTAAATGGTCCCTCAGTCTAGTTCTGTAGGCTACACAATCATAGGGAAGACTGCTGACTTGACAGTTGTCCAAAAGACGCCCATTGACACCTTGGTGGGCAAGACACAAAAGGTCATTGCAAAAGAGGCTGGCTGTTCACAGAGCTCTGTGTCCAAGCACATTAATAGAGAGGCGAAGGGAAGGGAAAGATGTGGTAGAAAAAAGTGTACAAGCAATAGGGATAACCGCACCCTGGAGAGGATTGTGAAACAAAACCCATTCAAAAATGTGGGGGAGATTTACAAAGAGTGGACTGCAGCTGGAGTCAGTGCTTCAAGAACCACTACGCACAGACGTATGCAAGACATGGGTTTCAGCTTTCGCATTCCTTGTGTCAAGCCACTCTTGAACAACAGACAGCGTCAGAAGCGTCTCGCCTGGGCTAAAGACAAAAAGGACAGGACTGCTGCTGAGTGGTCCAAAGTTATGTTCTCTGATCAAAGTAAATTTTGCATTTCCTTTGGAAATCAGGGTCCCAGAGTCTGGAGGAAGAGAGGAGAGGCACACAATCCACGTTGGTTGAGGTCCAGTGTAAAGTTTCCACAGTCAGTGATGGTTTGGGGTGCCATGTCATCTGGTGGTGTTGGTCCACTGTGTTTTCAGAGGTCCAAGGTCAACGCAGCCGTATACCAGGAAGTTTTAGAGCACTTCATGCTTCCTGCTGCTGACCAACTTTATTTCATTTTCCAACAGGACTTGGCACCTGCACACAGTGCCAAAGCAACCAGTACCTGGTTTAAGGACCATGGTATCCCTGTTCTTAATTGGCCAGCAAACTCGCCTGACCTTATTGTGAAGAGGAAGATGCAATATGCCAGACCCAACAATGCAGAAGAGCTGAAGGCCACTATCAGAGCAACCTGGGCTCTCATAACACCTGAGCAGTGCCACAGACTGATCGACTCCATGCCACGCCGCATTGCTGCAGTAATTCAGGCAAAAGGAGCCCCAACTAAGTATTGAGTGCTGTACATGCTCATACTTTTCATGTTCATACTTTTCAGTTGGCCAAGATTTCTAAAAATCCTTTCTTTGTATTGGTCTTAAGTAATATTCTAGTAGTTCTGAGATACTGAATTTGGGATTTTCCTTAGTTGTCAGTTATAATCATCAAAATTAAAAGAAATAAACATTTGAAATATATCAGTCTGTGTGTAATGAAAGAATATAATATACAAGTTTCACTTTTTGAATGGAATTAGTGAAATAAATCAACTTTTTGATGATATTCTAATTATATGACCAGCACCTGTAAATAGGTCTGTTTCACTAAACATTATTTTTAGCGCCTGACATCAAATAATCACAATAAGCTTTGCGCTTTGCTGCTTTTGCTGTACAATTTACAGTACAAATTACTCATGTAATTGCTCAAGCTGTTTCAAAAGCAGGAATAAAATAAAACAGCTGGTAAACAATGTTAATGTTAAATTTACATCAGGAAAGCTATGCAATGGACATAACTCATATAGTTAACTAGAAATAAATAACTCTAGAGAGGATCATTTTGATAAATATATGCACGAGATATTACATATTCATTATTTTTACTTAACATGTTCATTATATTTTTACTTAACGTAATGATTTCTTTCATGAATTTGTCATGAAAATAAGTTATAACATAATAACATAATTCTGTTATTAAAAAGTGGATGAATAAAAAAAAAAATCATGTTTCCTAGCTGCGACTGTAATTCCGGTTTAAAAACGGCCTTGTGTGTAATTTAAATGTTTATGTAACTCTGTATTATTTGAGTGTTGATTATTAAATACATTTGATAAATTAATTGATTATTAAATAAAATGTTCATTTTGTGCATGCATCAATATAAATGTATTTACACGGGAATTACAATCGCAGGAAACATGAATATTTTTTTTATAGTTCATTCCTAAACAATGTGCTTTATGTGCAAGAACATCTAAATTAACTACTTTCATGAATGTAATCCAAAAATATAATTTAATCTGCATATCAACCTGACAAATTACATTAAAGCATTAATTTAAAGAAGTATAGCTTCATTTAAAGAAATATTTCATTGAAAGATATTGAAATTAATGCAGGTTACCACTTTTTTTCCCCCGTGTATGTTTTAGCGATTGTTTCGGGATTTTTACTGTCCAGTGCATTTAATTTCCCGGAGACGCCACTGGAGGACGGGACAATCTGTCACTCACATGAGATTAACCTATAGAGGGTATACGCGGGAATTCACCGTCAGCCGTGAACCATCGACTGCGGTTACGTCCACTGAGTGGCAAAAAGACGGGGTGGCAGCATTGGTTTTTAGTGTGATTGGCGGAAAAAACACATCTAAAATTAGAAAGAGTTTTGAGGTTGACTGTATAAATACATACAGTTTTAATACAAACATTGATATAAGTGATCACCCGGATTTAGACCTACCTATATTGTATTTATATAAAGTGTTCACAGGCAAATTTCCTTTATGTATTTCCTCTGCATCGAAATCAGGCACATATAAATGTCAGGAAACACGATTCCGGGCTGCATGTCAATATCCATGGATCACTGGATCTTTGGTAAGTTGTAAGGAAGACCATTGATTCTAAACATTAGCTCTTCGCGTTTTCCCCTATTAAATCCATTCATGCAGCATCTCTTTTGCCACTCAGTCAGGCTAATGGGGCGTTTCGGTGGGAAAGTGACGTCAATGCATACCGTCTTTAGCAAACCACAACTATCCAACCATACAATCCATTCCCAGTGGACAAAATCAAATCCCGCCTTACAGTTATTCTTGTTCAAGAAGCTGTTTCACTCGGATATACATAACAATAGGGAAACAAAGACTATTGCAACTTCTGTTTCATGTCGACTTTAACCACAAAAACTTAAATTTAGTGAATTGAATATTGGCCATCGGCCCTTCAGCTCTCTAAGGTATCAGCATCAGCTATCAAAAAATCAATATCGGTCGACCACTACTCAACTTATTCTGCTATTCGCCACAGCCCACACCTACTGCCAAGACTAATCATTTCACTGTCAAGACTAGTGTATGTCACTGTCAGCAATTACATGCGTAATAGCCATAACAGTTTTCCGCTCAACTTTTTAATGGGATTTAGGCCACCGAAAAAGTGTTTGCTTTATCAGTTTATTGCGTTTTTTTTTTCACCTGCAAGAAAACAGCCTTGTTAAACAAAACGTAATAGCTTTTTGCTCCAGATTGCGTATATGCACTCATTTGCACTCACAGTAAGCGATCGTCTGCTATGATCAATCCAGACATGTCTGCTCCATCAGCGCAGACCACATAAGTTAATAATGTCCGACTGGCCTGAATGATGGAGGGTATTAGACGTGTTTGGGAGAGCCTGGCCGGTAACACAAACACTGGAGGGACTCGCCACAGAGCTTCTATATGCATCACCATCTGCTGAACGCCAGAACAGGTGCAGCGCTGCGTCCTGTAGTGAGTTAATGACTGTAATCGCAGGCAGGATCCAGACTGAGATTCTTATCTACGCCACATGGCGGATCTGTCTCCGCTCAGACAACAGGGTCACTTTGTGATGTCATTATGGGTCTACTGTGGACGACCTCACACTGAGATGTGCGATTTTGCTTCCCTCAGCTTTAACGTCACAGATGCTCAGAAAGCAAATCATCCTGAGAGACTTTTAAATGCTTAAGCAGGACAAATATTTTGGTTATTAGGAGAAATGCCAAGCGTAGAAGTCCATTAGCTTCAAGCGGAAGCAAGAGGATGTGGGAGAGTGAGAAACGGCAGCTTGGGAATTATTTGCATGAAGAGAGGCAATATAAAGGACATTAGCATTTTGTCTTCTCAAGTTTCCAAACAAACTTGTGTATGCTAATTTACAGGCCTGTTTATAGAATATACTTTTATGGAGGGTTTGTGTACCCTCCATGCTAACAAGAAAAATCAATAGCGAACAAATGCAGCCAGGAAAACAACTTTTTATTCAAAGCAAGAACCCTCAAAAGGCCCTCAGAAAGAACTTGAGATTCGAGGCATTTATGTGGCACTTGAAATAAGCATGTACTTTTTGTAGGGATTGATTAGAATGCAAAGAAAAAAACAAGTGCAATAACATATGATACAGTGCACAATATGTAGGCTGTGATGCAACAAACAATATTGCATTTAATTACTTACATTTAATTCTATAATATTTTTGTACATAAAGATGCTTATGACATCTAATCAGATGTGTGTGCCTTAAGAGTCCTTGAGAGAAGTGTTTGGGTGCCGGGCTTCTGTTTAGAAAGCCTATTTTTATTTACATTTTTTTATCAATGACAAATAAGAATGTCTGGAAAGAAGAAATCTGTTGAAAATCTTTTTTTTTTTTTTTTTTTTAAATGTCTCTAAAAATCTTAAGTGATGTAGCCATCAATGTGCATACTAAATTACGTTCTCTGCACCCATACTTTTTCAAAACACCAAAAAACACTTTTAAAAAAAGAATTCTAACTATATTTTCCTTTAAATTTATTTTATTTTTTTAAATATCAAATATCATCTTTTTGATTCATGAATTTCAAGAGAGTTTTTCTTCAGGTTACTTCCATTCAACCTTAATAATGTACCTTTTCATAAAATGGTCAAAATATGTCGTCACTGCTTTATATTGACAACAAAATGACTTCCTGCATGTTGATTATGACCACACTGACTATATATATATATATATGTGTGTGTGTATATAGCAGTGGTCAAAATTATTAGAACACTTGGCATCTGGGAGTCGTCTCATTGGGCCTGGATTTATACCCGAAACATTCTTCTAACTATTGCCGGAACTACCTGTGACAGAAGGAATCTGCTGGAACATTGAAAATGATGGACTGTCCCCCTCAAAGTCCGGACCTCAACCCCATCGAGCACATTTGGGGCGAGTTGAAAAATAAAGTGGACAGATCTATTGTACATTCAAAGGTTGCAGTTGCAGAAGGCTTGGTATAACATTAGTGTTGAAGTTCTCAGAGGAAATATATTGACACTATGCCAGAGACGTGCTGCTGTAATTGCTGCAAAAGGTGGACATACCAAATATTAAAGTTAAAAGTGGATAAAAACAGTACGACTCACTTCATCGGATATTTGATGGTCAGAGCAACCATCTGCATGTTTCATGAACATTATGAAATGAAATCATGTTTTGGAGGCAAAAAAGGTCAATATTTTCAGATCTGTCAGGTGTTCTAATAATTTTGCCCATGACTGTGTGTATATATACACTCACCTAAAGGATTATTAGGAACACCTGTTCAATTTCTCATTAATGCAATTATCTAATCAACCAATCACATGGCAGTTGCTTCAATGCATTTAGGGGTGTGGTCCTGGTCAAGACTCCTGAACTCCAAACTGAATGTCAGAATGGGAAAGAAAGGTGATTTAAGCAATTTTGAGCGTGGCATGGTTGTTGGTGCCAGACGGGCCGGTCTGAGTATTTCACAATCTGCTCAGTTACTGGGATTTTCACGAACAACTATTTCTAGAGTTTACAAAGAATGGTGTGAAAAGGTAAAAACATCCAGTATGCGGCAGTCCTGTGGGCGAAAATGCCTTGTTGATGCTAGAGGTCAGAGGAGAATGGGCCGACTGATTCAAGCTGATAGAAGAGCAACTTTGACTGAAATAACCACTCGTTACAACCGAGGTATGCAGCAAAACATTTGTGAAGCCACAACACGCACAACCTTGAGGCGGATGGGCTACAACAGCAGAAGACCCCACCGGGTACCACTCATCTCCACTACAAATAGGAAAAAGAGGCTACAATTTGCACGAGCTCACCAAAATTGGACAATTGAAGACTGGAAAAATGTTGCCTGGTCTGATGAGTCTCGATTTCTGTTGAGACATTCAGATGGTAGAGTCAGAATTTGGCGTAAACAGAATGAGAACATGGATCCATCATGCCTTGTTACCACTGTGCAGGCTGGTGGTGGTGGTGTAATGGTGTGGGGGATGTTTTCTTGGCACACTTTAGGCCCCTTAGTGCCAATTGGGCATTGTTTAAATGCCACGGCCTACCTGAGCATTGTTTCTGACCATGTCCATCCCTTTATGACCACCATGTACCCATCCTCTGATGGCTACTTCCAGCAGGATAATGCACAATGTCACAAAGCTCGAATCATTTCAAATTGGTTTCTTGAATATGACAATGAGTTCACTGTACTAAAATGGCCCCCACAGTCACCAGATCTCAACCCAATAGAGCATCTTTGGGATGTGGTGGAACGGGAGCTTCGTGCCCTGGATGTGCATCCCACAAATCTCCATCAACTGCAAGATGCTATCCTATCAATATGGGCCAACATTTCTAAAGAATGCTTTCAGCACCTTGTTGAATCAATGCCACGTAGAATTAAGGCAGTTCTGAAGACGAAAGGGGGTCAAACACAGTATTAGTATGGTGTTCCTAATAATCCTTTAGGTGAGTGTGTGTATATATATATATATATATATATATATATATATATATACAATAAAAGATTATGCCTGCATGTGCCAACATTTCTCTTCTTATTTTATTTAATTTTATTAAATTTTATTATATCTCTGGACAGTTAATAGGGCACAGGACACTTTTTTTATTTAAGCCTCACAAAAAATCTAATATAAAAAAAATCTAATTAAAAATAACAGACTCAGAAATTGCTAATAACTTAAACTCAGAAATCTGTAGTCAATACATTTTTGTATGAATTGCATTTTGAATGTATTTTTTGAAAATGAGCATATTGTTTTTGTTTTGTTTTGTTTTCTTTCCTTTGCTCCATCCTTCTCTCCTGGGGAGTTATGACAGATTAAAGATTGTGCAGAACTTTGATCATTAAAACTAATTTAAAGTTGCTTGAATGATGACTGGTGCCCCACAGTGAATATTGGGTTGCAAATAACACTTAATTGGACTTTGTAAAGAAACAAACATTGAAGGGTAAAATAATGATAGAAGAAGCCTCAGTAATTTACAGCTTTATTTTGATGCACTTTAGATTCTTTTTATTTTATTTTCTTCTTTAGACAGCTCTTGTTTTTAATACTGTCCCCTTCACACAAATCCCCCTCCTCCCTCTCTCTTTCTCTCTCTCTCATCTCATTTATTCTCCTCTCCAGCTCTATCTGCCTCCTTTTTTATTTTCTGTAATCTTTAGAAAGGTGTCAGCATCTGTCGTCAGGCAGTGTTGCCGGCCGACATCTGACATGGCCCCAGGAACATAGTCAATAAAGCTATCTAATTGAGTGCCACTGGCTGCTGTTTATTGACAAAATAAGACCTGGGAATTAGGTGCGTCTCCGCCGCGCGCCCCAAGCAGCCACCTTTCCAGCTTCCCGACAGCTGTCCACTTTCAATCCATCAAAAGCCCGTCCCGGTCCTCCAGGTGTCAAAGGATAGTCATCTGGCTACAACTGAAATAAACACACTCAATCTGTGTGTATGTGAGAGATGGAGACAGCAAGATAGAAGTAAAGCCGGGTGCACACTGTGCGATTTTTGGCCACGATTTGGCTGTCTGAGACAAATTTTGCAAATCCTAAAAGATTCCTCTGATCCTAGGCTAAAATCTGAAGTCTTTGATCGTTAGTTTGACATGTTCACCGGCAGCCGATTCATGACCGCTGCGATTAAAATTTCAAATTTTAAATTTTAGTTGAGGAATTCTGTCAGAAGATTTGGCATACAATCCTGCAGTGTGACTTCTCCGAACGACAACCATCAAATTATCTTTGTTTTTCAAGACAAACTATGACAAAAATGAGAGATTTCTTTGTAGCCACTATTTCAATCCCGCGTGTAATGCAGCTCACTACCGAACGCGTCATTGATTGTTGATATAAAACTCCGGACGAGTTTTCTTGCGTGCGTCTGTTTTTAGCGCGCCTTGACTATCGTACAGTCTGACATTAATGACAACTTAGATCTTACAGTGTGACATAGCTTACAGCAGGGATCATGTTTGTACAGTCTGACAAGGAACAAACGTAAAGGACTATTATAAATCGCACAGTGTGCACCTGGCTTCAGGGATCATTCTCACAGAAAGCAGTTTTGCACTTAATTCATTGTTTTTCTATGTAAACTTTTGTAGAGCAAGATACAGCATTCTAAAAAATGCAGTTCTCTTTTTAAAGTTCCCCTTTTATGCTATTTTAAAGGCTCCAAATTTTGTTTTGGAGGTCTCCTACAACAGGGTTTACATGCATCAAAGTAGAGGTCTGCGCGGGACTGTTTTTTTCGTCCCGCTCCCGCTAGGTTCTATTCCGCACCCACCCGCTCCCGCTTAAAATTCACTGTGTTCACCAGCTTACCGCTTAGAATGATTTTCTTGCTGACCCGACCGATCCCGCTAAAGTTAGACCTCGTTTCCAAATTTAAATTTCCCCTAAAGAAAGAGAATGACTGGGATAACAAATATAAAATGTTGGCTATACAATAATTTTATTTTTTATTTTGTCTTATCATGATACTGTCAACCCCGTAAAAATGTCACAGAGAAAAATGGGCTAAATCAAATCTGTCACTTAAAATTATAAGCCAAAAATACAAATAAACGAAAACTTTCGGCTTACTAGCTATAGCTACTGCAAAATTAAATTATTTTTTTAACATCTATCGCTGACTGACGACAGTTTCATTACCAAACATCTCTCCTCCAAAATCCGGCCACAAAGGCTGAATGTTCTCTCTGAAGGTGCTTTCGTGGACGGGATGCAAAGAACATATATTGCCAGGTTCAGGGCAGGGAACTGGGAACTTTGCGAACGCCACCATTGCAAAAAGTTTTTTTCACTTCAAGTTTAAGCGCGGATACACTGTTGTCAAAGGATGTTGGGAGCAGCCGGGCTATTGTCCCGTCCAAAGTACACCAGAGTTACAGCAATAAATAAAAGACCGTTACCGTCTTTAATTTGGAAATGTATCGGGTCCCACGGGAGAGAGGGTCCCGCGGGAATGCAGACCTCTACATCAAAGGTCAAAAAACACTTTAATTTTCTAATAATATACATTGCACATCACCACATTTTTCAATGATTCTCAAACGACGCAATGGATGAATCAGTCTCTCTAAATCCCACCTTTCCGCAAGCCTACTCTGCTCTGATTGGCCAGACAGCCCAGTCTGTTACGATTGGTCTACAAATTGGTCGGAAACTAAACTTCATCTCCAGAGGCTTCCTCAGTCCTCAGCGATTGTACACACTGTAAAGACGATTGATGACGATTTTACCATATCAGTCCGAGTGCAAGTCGGATGATGAATCATTGGAAGAACTTCCATCACAAGGACGACTTGAGCAGGACGTTTTTTCAGTAATACACTACTCAGTTTGAGGTACATTATGAGATGTTGCAACTGTAATTCCTCACCATCAGTATTAACAAGTGTATGTCCATCATCAAACCCATGTGTATATTTCAAATTTATTGCAGTGCACATGCGGCAACTATATCAATAACAGCGCATACGTTAGCTGAGCACTAACGTGAATGACTGATGTAACATTAAAGTTTGTAAAACAAATCGTGCTCCATCTTTTATCTTTACTCAAAGTAGTAAGAACGACAGACAATCTGTATTAATAGACACAGTTTTAGGTAATAGTGGCCCACAGATGCTTAGCAGAAGTATTTCAGTAAGACAGTAATAATGTGAGTTAGGAGACCTTAACAATATAAACACAAAACTACATATTTTGAACACCCGGTAAAAAAATATATGGTACATCAATAATTAATCGTACTTACAGGCTGTGATTCTGGGGAGCAAGCTGGTCCAAATAAACTGGGTACAAGTTGTTTGCATCTTTCAAGAGCAAGTGTTTTGCGAATCCTGCGTTAAACTCTGAGATTTAAGAAACGGTCATCAGTAAAATGACATTTGGGGGCTGGTCAAGTTTTTCGCGGGCAGACAGCGTACAACATAGGTGGGCATTATGCACATTTATTTACTAGTGACATAGAACCGTCACGCTGTGGGATTCGAATTACAAACAACTTGTATAGACAGTTCAGAGTCGATTCTCTCTTTTGGGAGACAATAACTTTATTTATTGTGCACTTTCAACTTTACAGAACGTTTACATTCACAAACAGCTATATTACACACTGCATGAAAGGGAATATTAGAAAAAACATAATAGGGACACTTTAAAAAGTGTGCCTCTAGACCTTGCATTTTATTTCATTCCACTTCAACTGACAGCATGCTAAAGCCAAACCTTTACTGTCCAATATGGGTTAAGACTTCTACACGATTTGTTATTTGCATGACAAATCTGTCACTTACTGTATATAAGGTTCCATTTCAGTTAGTATGCTGCCTTAGTAGGTGACTCACTAGGTTTTGGAAGAGAGCCATTGAGTAAGAGTGAGCAAGTGAATGTTTGTTTTGTATGTGGTCTGGCCCTCATTTCCTGCTAACTTGACAGTTAAGCAGCTCTTCAGAACCAGAGGCAACACCGCATCCTCTCCCAGAGTTGTGGCGGCTAATTGATTAACACTGCCACTTATAAACACAATCTCGGCATGCCGCAAGTGATAAGATTCCCTCGGCTCCATCTCACAGCACCTGCCTAATGAGGGGACAAGCAAAACCACGGCCCAAACGAGGACAAGACGAGACGAGACGCCACCATCCCTTATCTGTCACCCTGGAAGGCTCTTATCAGCTCTCTTTTATTATCCCAAATTAACTTTAATGCTGAGATAAGCAGAGGAGGTTCACATCTGCATTGGCACTGTTAATTGTTATCACTTCACCGGAGTTGAGGAACAAAGCGCTAAAGGAGCGAAAATCTTTTTCCCCTTCAACTCTGCACCACCGTTTCATCACTCTTTTCCCTTTTCCACCTCTGTCTTCTTTCTGGCTCTTCATGCAAAGGGCAGCCAGAGACGGCAGGAATGATTGGGAATGGTCTTGGCGACAGGGAGACGACGTGGTAGCCATGTGAGCGTTGTGACAGTGATGTACGAGCGAGTCTAGCTTCTGATAATTCGTCACTCACAGACACAGAGAGGTCCATTAATCAAACGCAGCACAGTCAAGCTGCCGTCTACACTAAAAACCCTCACAACAGAGGTTTGGAAGTGTTTGCAGGTATATATTTCATGGTGAGTTTCTACTGGCTGTAGAGGAGTAGAAACAAGTGTAGTTCTGCTAGCTGAGCACAGAGGCCTTGGTTAAAGGTTAGTGGCAGAGATTACAGGAGAAAATGCTATTGTAAGGCCCTTAACATCTGTCTCAGGCCATTCAATCAAGTGGCACAAGTGTAGGGTTTACAGTTCCACAAGTCCATAGGAAACAAGGGATTCAAGTTGTAATAAAGTTTTAAGATTTAGCTAAATTTAGAAGAAAGAAACATTGGCAAATTAACATAAATCATTCAAATGAATAAGACAATACAATTCAAAATATTAATTATGTGTTTTATTTCATTTAAAGAGGTCATAAACTTGTCTGGCTATCACCAGACCAAGCTCAATTTAAGATTGAACATTGGTCTGAGGAGTCTGCGATGTATTTTCTACTGCACAAGAGGCGTGATAAACAAGCATAATTCAAATGACTCTGTACGCAATTGGATAGTCCTTCAACCAATCAGACCACAAGAGTGATCAACAAGCAACGACCCATCGCTTCTCTATCGTCATCGTGTTACAGGGCGAAATCAAATCGCTGGCAGATCAGGCTGGGTTTACCCAGTCTAGTCATAAACTGCATTATTTTATAATGTTTCCTGGGGTGCACTTATACGGTTAGTATGATTTTTACATCAAAATTGTCATAATTTAGAAATAATAAAAAGCATTTTTCCTATCCTGATTTGAGCCTCTGATCTGAACGCTCTGATTGAAGGGGCGTGTCTGCTGTAAGACTTCGGTGTAAATGCCCACTGCTGTGATTGGCTAACATCTTTGCATGTGGAAATAGCTAAGTATTACATGTGGAACTCTCTGGAAAACTTTAAGCACGTTTTACTATTACAGCTCTCAAGGTTAACTAATCGTGAAAAGTGTTGATTATAGCATTATCTTTATTGTGGCATGAAAGATTGCAGTGATGAGCACTGTAGCCGATCACAGACATGTTGAATGCATGAATGCAGCGATCTCATCATTGCAACTCTATTTCTGCACTCTCGAATGCTTCCATCATAACTAACATAACTAACTAAAGATTTGTTGATTAAAGGAACACGGCGACTTTTTGGGACTTTAGCTTATTCACCGTATCCCCCAGAGTTAGATAAGTCCATACATACCATTTTTATCTCCGTGCATGCCATAACTCTGTCTGACGCACCCACCGCTAGCCTAGCTTAGCACAAAGACTGGAGGTAAACAGCTCCAACTAGCCTACTGCTCAATAAGTGACAAAATAACGCCAACATTTTCCTATTAACATGTTGTGATGTGTATAGTTACATCGTGTACTAAGACCGATGGAAAATGAAAAGTTGCAATTTTCTAGACTGATATGGCTAGGGACTATACTCTCAGGCGCTGCGTAATATTATTGCGCCGCTGCACCCATGGTATCGCTGTTTGATTGACAGCTCCAGCGATTTTAAAGAGAGCGTTCTTTGTTCACTATCTACACTCTAAAAAAGCTTGGGTTATTGAGCCTTTTGGGTTATTTTTGGGGCAGTTTTTGTATTACCCAGATCCTAGGTCAGACATAACCCAGGGGTTGAGTTATTTATTGCGGGCTTCTTCTTTTTTTGCGACCTCTTCAGCAGAGAGCAGTGCAGCTCCGTCAAATTGGTACATGTCTTCGGTAAAATACAGGTTTGTGTACATTTTATTTTATCTATAAATTAGTTATTGTGCTGTATATCATTTCATTTTTATGCAAAGCAACATACAGGGGAGCGATGTGAGTCCCCTAAACGAGTGTCGCGTCTGTCTTTTCACGTGATGGAAACACCTGATGCCTAGTATAAAATGTTATGATTTTATAAAAAAAAATACAGGATATAAATACTAATGATGTTAAAATATGTTCTCAAAACTGTACACTGATTGTTTATGAAGAGGTTATGGTCACCGCATAGCCTATTTCAACTAGGAGAGAAACGCAGGGCGGCACTCTAAATCGGTCATTCACTTGTCCGAGTACAAAATTTGCTTGTATGGAAAAAAGTTAGATTTGATTTTTGTTGTTGTTGTTGTTGTAAATATAATTTATTATGAAGCAATGTTCTCACCAGTGTTCAGTCAGCTTTGGCATATTTAAATCTGCATATTTGTGATATTTTTACCTTTTATAAAGGGTATTTTTCCCCTAATCTTATTAAAAATAGGCTATGCTTCAGCTTTCATATTATATTCTTAAATCTGATCTATACATTAAATTAAAATAAGACACTATAGGGCTGTTACCAATCAAGTTAAATAATTTGCACTGAAAAATTACAACTGCATTAAATAATGTTAAGAGATTTGTATTTTTGAATAAACAAATAAGAAATGTTGAAAAATGTTGTGTTTAAACATGAAACTAACCACCAGTAGGTGGCAGCAGGTAAGTCTTAATGAGTGAGTCATTGAATCATTCATTCAAACGATTCATTCAAACGGCTGATTCATTCAAGAATGAGGCAGTCGTTTACGAATAGGTCATTGAATCTTTGATTCAACCGATTCATTCAAAACGCTGAATCATTCAGTAACACACTGTTGCTGTGAGATGCGTTATTGTTCTGCTGTTTGGAACTTTGTTGCTTGGAAACTTTGTGGCACTATTTTCGCTGCTGAAATAGAACAAAAACAGTCAATATTGCATCTAAAATGTAAGTGACTTGGTTGTGTGATGTTGTTTAACTGTATCATATGTTATAAATATAAAAACTGGAAGGGGGGACAACAGAAACTGGTCGATGACACTTAAATTACTTCTAAATTTTTAATTGTAATATTTGTTAAACGAGCTTAAATGCGAAAATAATGGAATTGGCAGTGTCTGTAGACATTTGTCTAATGACAACATTTGACAACATTAATTAATGTATGAAGTAAAAAAAAAAAAAAAGCTAGTATTAGCTATAGTTCAAATTGATCAACTATGCTGGGTTAAATAAACAAAAAACATAAATTAACCCAACATGTGTTCTGTCCTACATTGTTTTGTTGAAAACAGCCCAAATTGGTGTATATAGAATTTAATCACAGTTTAAATAACAGATTATTTTCATCCTACTAAGAGAAACAATATGAAGTTGACAATTTAGTCACTGGTTTGATATACAGACACATAAACAGCAATAAACGATTTTGAGACAAGGAACATCTGACTGTACATGAATCATTACATATCAGAAATCACTGGTCACTGGTGATTTTGTTTAGACATGTACACATAATCAGTACATATCAAACAATCTGTAACAAAGCATAGTGCATAGCATAGTCAACATAATGACACAGTAAAAACATTCTTACTCACATAAGTGTGTTGCGCTGTTCCTGTCGGATCCAATATAGAAGCATTGTTTTTTAATATCAGTCTCTCTGCAAATCCAGCATCAGAAAGAAGGTTATGCAGCGATTGTTTTTCCACAACCTGGCACTGAAAATTAGAAAACAGAAAACGCATTAGAAAACAGCACACACTCTAGAAAAGGTTCTATATAGAACTTTAAAGGGTTCTGTCGGGTACTTCATAAATGGAACTAGGGGTTTCTATCATGGAATTATTTTATGGAAGTAGTTTTAAATTAATTTGGTTTATAAATAAATTTATAAATAAATTGTATTAATTAAACATTCCATAAACATAATTTATCAGTAGAAAATTAAATAACCATTAAACATTTAAGACATTTCTCCTTATATAGAATTATTTTTAGCATAAAAAGTTCTTTAAAATTGAGTCAAGAACCCTCTATATTGAACCCTATTTATTTATTTTTTTAAGATTGTAGACTAAAAGGTTGAATTTGGAATTTACAAATCACTATTGGTTCATCAAAAGATTTATTCAATTATATCAATATAGTCCCTACTAGCCTTTTATAGCATTTATTCACACAATCATTATCAAGTTTTTCTGCTGTTTTTTCTTTCTTCCATCCAAAAAAATGGGCTGAATTTCCTTGAGGGATGTTTTGTTTTCTTGGTCTGCAGCGTCTTTCACATATCACCCCGTCACTGAACTCGCTGAATAGTTTGTGTTGCAAATGCTGTTGAGTGTAATCTGTTTAGTGAAGACTAATAAAGAGAAATATAAGCAGGAAGACATTACGCCAAAGGATGCTGAGTGCCTCATCTTTGGTAGGAAGAAACTCTCCCATCAAATCTCTCTCTTTATTTAAATAGAGAAGATATGATCCAATATAGTCCATATATGTTAATGTCATTGCACTAATAATTCCAGATTAGGTCATATTTCATGCAACCAGCTCCAGGGTCATCTTCTGTAATTAAATGTGATAAATGATCAGAGGAATGTGTTGAGATCCAAACAAGCATATTTTGCACCTACAGTTCTGAATGCTGAATGGCAGATTCTGCTGCCATATGTTCACACAACCGTCTGGTACCGCAGAGGAAAAATATGTTTCCAGAGTCATTATTACTGAAGTAGTGATGATGTAGTGTATGCAGACATGCATTTGAATATCTTGGGTACAAACTATAGGGTGGTGTACTGTATTGAAAATGAACTGTACAGAGAATGCATTTTAAATTAAATTTCTGAAATGAAGGTAGCAAACTGGCTTCGGAATCCCAAGTTGGATTAGTAAAATTAATGAAATTTTCAACTAGAAACGCTAAGGTTGTTGGCTTGTTTTAACATTTTGAGAAGGTCTATAGGCCTTATGGATGGATGGATGGACGGACAGATGGATAGATGGAGAGATAGATGGATATGGATGGGGATAGATAGATAGATATGGGTGGATATGGATGGATATGGATGGGTGGATGGATGGATATGGATGGGTGGATAGATAGATAGATAGATATGGATGGGTGGAGATACATAGATAGATAGATAGATCGATAGATCAACAACAACTCCTTACCGATCAACAACAACTCCTTACCAGAGCTCTCCTAAAAACACTCCAACTCTTTTCCCCTACACAAGATTCTGTGCTCTTTACCGTAGAGGATGATTTAGCCTAAAATTTCTTCAGAGGCCTTGGGAGTGACTCCATCAGTCTGCTGTCTCATTGAGAATGCCAGCTCATTTCTCAGCCTCGGCTCCGCAGTTGGAGCCTGTGTGCCGCTCCTGGTTCATTCTTATGCATTTCCGCTGCCAAAGAGCTCGTCAGCTGTGATGAGGTAGAGCCTGAAGTATTCCTGGCCTCCATTTTTGCTCAGAAATTTCTCATGGTAGTTGGCAAATGGTGGCTGGGAGAGAAGGAGGCAGGCAAGATTTGATGGGCTCCAGTCTCTGAAGAACTAAATTATACAGCGCAAATGAACAGTGACGGCCACTCTGTTTCTCTGGGGCATCTGAGTGCTCTTTATTGCACAAGGGGCGAGCTGAGCGCAATGCAAGGAAGACTGCAGATGTTTGGAGACAAATGAAAATCACAGTTTTCAGGCAAGTTGCCCAACCCTTGAGCTTTTACTACTCTCCACTGTGTTCAAACTTCAGTTTCTTCATAAAGTATGGTTAACATTCTGGTCTCTTGCCTTCAATCACCAGCTGTCCGCCCATGCCATCTGCATGGAAAATGGCTGCTGGCAACATCTAACTGTCCAACTAGCCACAGCCTGACTCATCTGCCCATTTCCACATCCACTGTCAGACTGACCCTCCCAAGGAAAAAGGAAATCAAAGGTATCTGCTTGAACCACCATTATCCTTCCCAGGTTGCTAGAAATCGTCCTTGCCCTTTAAAGTCAGCTTGTTGGCTGTGGTATTGTTTTGATAGGCTTTATGAAATACAGAAAACTCTGAAAATGCACATTTTGTCCTTGGTTTGATGGGGAAATCATGGCTGGCAATGAAGGACAGTTACTGTTGGAACTTATCGCCATTTGCCGTTGTTGTTTTGGATCAGATATCAAACTGCTGGATGTGGATTAAAGCCATCTGCACAGGAGACAGATTCTTAAAATGCAATCTCCTGATTTAGACTTAAAGCTGCCATTTTGTTCTGATTAGCAGATAAAAGCTTTTCTGGATGGAACAAGAACAATCGAGTACAGGCTAGTTGAAGTGACAGAAATTTCAGTTATCCAGGCTGTGAAGCGTGTTTACCAATCTTTTCGTTTCTAGGTATGACTATAAAGTCATTTGCCATCCAAATTAGCCTTTTCTTGTCAACTTGTGGCGAAGGACGTTCATTTTACATGAATCAAATAACTACAAGCTCTCTAGTGCTTTGCTAAAACATCCGCATTAACTTAAAATGCACAGCAGATTTACTTTTCCACTGTACGCAGGATTCAGAGCGAAAGTCTTTTAAACACTACGCAGCTGAGACTACAGCACTGGCATTTTAAAAGTGGGACTGGAGCTGCGCTGGTATTTGTACATGAGTTAACATACTAAGTAGGCACTGCGGTAGCTGAGCTGTGAATATTCATGGCTGGCTCTTTGCCATGGTGATGGCTCTAAAATCCCATTTTCTGAAGCATCATTTCATTAAGAGAGCAAATAGCTGCTCTAAAAATCCAAAATTATTTGTAATTTCCTCTCTCGTTTTAAACTAATTCTCATTGTCAGTGAAGAGACAGACTGGTGCATCTGCCACGGGCAATCACAGACAGAGAGGGGTGTACAACGGGAAGATGCACACTTCTGTGAAAGTATGTGTGATTTGTACATGTGTTTTAGCAGCCAATCTCATCATCACAGTGCAGTCTCGCCTGATTGGGCAAGGTGATGGTGACTTGAATAGGTAATCAGGTTTTAAACGCATGAAGTGACGTCTATTTTTTTATTTTATTTTGCAGAACTTAACCATTCTTCTTTGTATTTTTTGTCAGTTTGCAATTGGTTAGCTGACATGACACTTTTCTGACAAATAATCATCACATTATAAAGTATTGTTTTGCTGCAGTTATATTTGACTGCACTGACACTATTGGATGAGAACTCAACTTAGCTGGATGATGACATCACTGTTTTCTGCAGAGCTGCTTTATATCATAATTGAACTCATTTCATAATTGATGTACTTTGCACAGT
This sequence comes from Rhinogobio ventralis, assembly GCA_039654625.1. Classification (NCBI taxonomy): domain Eukaryota; kingdom Metazoa; phylum Chordata; class Actinopteri; order Cypriniformes; family Gobionidae; genus Rhinogobio; species Rhinogobio ventralis. Next base: position 29,264,104 of record CM077212.1, read on the forward strand.
TATTGAACTGAAATTAATTAACACTGATTAACTGAATAATGACTTTTTACTATTGTCTTTTAGAGCTGCTTTACAGCAGAATTGAATTCTGTTTGCATCATTGAGAATTTTACTGTGTATCAAATATAAAGGTGACTTGACTTGACTTGGGAAAAAAAGTAGTTGGCCGGTCAAAAGTAAAATTTTGAGCGGTAATCCAACTAATGGTGAATGCCTTGCCTCCCAGTAAATTCGCTAGGATTAATTAGCCTAAGTAAGTGAACATTACGCCACTTAATTAATATTCATGAGTCTGGCTGATAAGGTTAATAAAGGAGGTCTATAAAACCTGGAGAAAGTTATCTATTCGCATTTCCATTCATTTCAATAAACCTGCATGTACCCCCTGCTGTGTGCTTGTTGCTCATTAGGGAGACCTGTAGCATCAGCTACATGAACGTGTGAGCAATAATCCTACTAATAGTGAGAGCCTTGCCTTTCTACAAATCAGCTAATGGCTGAACATTAACTAATTAATATTCATGAACCAGGCTGATAAGGTTGGAGAAAGTTGGAGAACTTGGAGCAAGTTATATGTTTGAATTTACAAAGTATGTGTGCTGCATGCTTCATGTTGCTCGCAGGGTTGTAAAAGTTTTGAATTTAGTTACTACTTCTGTTTTATTTTCAGTATGTCCTTTTAGTGTAGTTTGGTTATCTTTAATATTTACTAAGACTGATTTTTTTCAGTTTCATTTCATTTAGTTTTTAGTTTATTGCAAGTGTCATGTGGTAGTACTTTAGTGTTTAATGAAGGTGGGTTCTTAGTTTACGATATTCTGTATTTAAATTATTTAAATCTGGAGTTAGTTTTAAATATTTTAAATACTGAATATATTGCATTACAATTGTGTGCTTTGCATATGCAGTCATATTTAAAAGTTTGGGGTCTTTTATAATACTTTTATTCATTAAAGTCCCCCTGTAGTCAATAATTTTATCAATTAAAACCCATCTTTGATCACCAAAATGACATGTTTAAAAGTTTATTTTTTCCCTTGAAAAATAATGATTCATGCCTTAAAATAGCTTGAATGCAACTCTACACCCTTGCCTCATTTAGTATGTGGTTCTATGAATATGCAAATTATTCCCCGCCTCCACTCACTCACACGACCCACTTGTTGACGATCACACGTTGACGTGATAGGTAGGTAGTTTGTGATGTCAAAAACACCAGCGATTTCAAACGGGAAGAACTTTTGCCAAACATAATAATCACTGCAATAATGATCCAACCATTGACTCTTAAGCATTTGCCTTTTTAAATCCAAACAGCGACTTTATTTTTTTTAGCCGGGCAGTGTATATTTATAAATGTCTTACATTTTTGAGACCATGGGGAATGACCATGGTTACCCAACAATGATCAATCATAAAATTCAAGATACGTGAAATCATGCAAATATAACAAAAAGGGCTTTGTTTTTAATTTTGGGATTGGTTGTGACATTTACAGCAGTACCTTGTGTCCTGACAGACAATTTGTGTCAACACTGTTCACTGTGACTCAGTTTGGTGCATCAGTCGCTTTGACACTTGGGAGAGATTAGATGGTGTTCACACAGGACGTGTTTTCCCTTTCAAACAGCTAGACGGAGCGCAACTGAACGGAACAGAGCTCTGGGGTCTTGAGAGAGACGCGTTTTTAAGTTGAATATGTTTAACTTGACACTTGCCAAAACATGGGCCTCGGGCCAAACATGTCCATCTGACACAAATATATAAAAATAGCACTGATAAAACTTTTCATTACTTGTTTAAATAACTGAACTTAAATCGTGATGTTGAAAAAATGTCCAGTTTAGTGAGTTTCATGAGAATGTATGAACTTTTAGCTTCTGCTTTGAATCGAATGAATTTACTTCTCATCTAAAACAAGTTTGCTAGAATGTGCTTATATAAGCTTACAGAAATTTTCAACCATAACCAGCTGTGTCATTTTTCTGTCTTTAAAAACAAACCTCTTCTTCCCAGCATGAGAAGACCTTGCAAGATGAAACCAATCTCTTCTTTCTCACTTTCCACCACTCAAGATGGATGTACCAGCAGATAAAACAGGAGCTCACTTGTCAACTTATGGACTGAAGGTATACCTCAAGATCCAGTTCCCTGTTTCTGTCATTAAATCTTTCCTGTTTTACACTCCATCCCTGCAACTTCCTCCCACAAGCCTACAGTAATTGGCACAGCCAGATCTCTTGTCTTCCACTTTCCTGGAGGTTCCCTATTTTTCCATTTCCTCCCTCCGTGCTGTAGTAGCCATTGATATTTCCCTCAGTTTGACAAGTGGGGCTATTTTAAAATTCAGACTGGATTCATCGGTGAGCCGGGCGATGACACCTTTTAATATCTGAGTAGAGGTTGTGCAGGAAATTTGAAGCAGAAGGCCGGGGTGAGAATTCATTACCCGGCCCCTTCTCCCACCAGTGCCAGCTGCTGCCTCATACATTCCATTTCAAACCCGAAATTGAGCGCCCATCCTCTGCATATATTCCAGCCCCATTACAATGTCAGCTATCCAGTCCTGAGATGGCGCCCGCTGCTTATGCAATGTCAGTCAGTAGACAACTTGCTTCAACAACTTGACCCCCATCTGCTCCCTCTTACCTTTTTATTCCCTTCCCAGGATTCATTGCTCATGCAGAGCAAGCTCTCGGCTACATATTTATTTGCAGATAGGCCAGTGTGCAAAGCTGCCGGGTCTCAGCGGAGGTGTGCACCTCCTTGACTTAAATGTGAGGCTCAGAGGCCCAAGGAGATGACATGGAAATGTAGATACTGTGATTGTCTGGTGCCCCACGGAGTGATCAGCATTGTGGACAAGTTGTTAGACACATTGTCATTCATTTATTGTTCCAGTATCCCTCTCTTATCACGGTTCTTCCCTCTCCAATTGCCACAGAGTGTGTTTTATTCAAAATGATGACAGTACTCAGAGATTTAAGCATCTGTCACAAGTGCACTGTAAACCTGAATTAGTTGGCAAAACTCAAACAAATCAGTTGCCTCAATTTTTTTAAGTTAAGAAATTTAAAGTTTAAGTAAGCAGAACTTGCAGATTTTTATTTTGTAATCATACATTTGAATTACTCTTAACTTGAAATAGTTGAGTAAGCTAATTCATACATTAATACTTACTATTAATTTTAATACATACATTCATACTTAAAAATATCATGTAATCTACATTTTTTGTAGTGGAAACTTGACTAGCTTTAACTAGCTAATTCAATTAATGCCACCTTGCTAATTGGTTACACAATGCTTTGGTATCATTAGCATAGCATAACAATTGCTAAATGAGGACAGCAATATAATAACATATAAAAATATCTGTTCTCAAACTAAGCTCACGCTCCACTCGTCACCATGATGGTAACCCTACAAAAAAACCCCCACCATATTCATATTAAATTCTAAACTAGCATAACAAAACATTAAATACCACCTGGACATCCACGTGATGTAAAATAAAAGGTAATTTCTCAGACCAGGCCACCTTCTTCCATTGCTCTGTTGTCCACTGCTGATGCTCATGTGCCTACTGTTGCTGCTTTCGGCGATGGACAGGGGTCAGCATGGGCACCCTGACTGGTCTGAAGCTATGCAGCCCCATACGCAACAAACTGCGATGCACTGTGTATTCTGACACCTTTCTTTCAGAACCAGCATTAACTTCTTGAGCAATTTGAGCTACAGTAGCTCATGTTTGATCGGATCACACAGGCCAGCCTTCGCTCCCCACATGCATCAATGAGCTTTGGCCGCTTATGACTCTGTCGCCGGTTCACCACTGTTCCTTCCTTGGACCACTTTTGATAGATACTGACCACTGCAGACCGGGAACACCCCACAAGAGCTGCAGTTTTGGAGATGCTCTGACCCAGTCGTCTAGCCATCAAAATTTGGCCCTTGTCAAACTCACTCAAATCCTTATGCTTACCCATTTTCCTGCTTCTAACACATGAACTTTGAGGACAAAATGTTCACTTGCTGCCTAATATATCCCACCCACTAACAGGTGCCGTGATGAAGAGGTAATCAGTGCTATTCACTTCACCGGTCATAATGTTATGCCCGATCGGTGTATATATAGATAGATATATAAATTCTCTGTAAAATGTCTTTAATTTTTGCTGCTTAATATTTTTGTGTAAAGTGTTATACATTTTCTAGGATTTTTTAATAAATAGTTCAAACAAACTACATATATTTGAAATAGAAATCTTTTGTAACATTATAAAAGTCTTACGGTCACTTTTTATCCTTTTTTTTCTTTGTTGAATAAAAGCATAACTTTTAAACTGCAGTGTATATTATAAAGATAAAAATGTGATGAATTATCTTCGAAGAAAGCAATTAAATCTTTTTGATCTCTTTTTATGTAATAATTCTTTGGGTTAAGTGTTAATTTGTTTCTTTTATCACCATTACCACCATTTTATAGGGCCATGTATTTCAGTGACCTTTTAATGAGTTTTGTGATTCACGGCCCATTGTGTCTTATTGCTTTAATATACATAGAACAAACACAAAATCCAAGCTGTGGTGATGCCAGGGAAAAACAGTAGCATACAGCCTTTGATAATGAGCAATAATATAGAAACCAGGGTCATTAAATAAGTGTGAAACAGAACTGGAGTCTTTTTTAGTTTCATAGAGCTAAGTATATGTTCTCCTAGTCTCATTACTGTTTTACATTGTTTTCTTAATCTAACAGACCCTCATTTATTTTATTTTTTCTTGTACCATGCATGGTGACTTTTAGGGACAAGACCTCTTTTGACCAGTTTAGCTTTTGTTCAGGGATTAGACCAAAAATTGTATGAGTTTCCATAGTTGTCTTGAAAAGTAACCTTAGTGCAATTATAAAAGAAAGAGCAAAATGGCTCAGATCCTATTCCCGAACCTGCTGTTCCTTGTAATATATAAAAGCTCTAACAAAAGGCTTAAACCTTTTTTTGTAAATCATATGCTAGTAGGTTGTTCACAGCTCAAACTTGGAGTGCAAAGACATGTTGTTCTGTTAAAAGATCTTGTTCTGGAAAAAGTAATTGTGGATGAAGAGTTTAAAAGTTCTGGTAAGTATTCTGGAGTTCTAATAGAAAAATAGACAAGGGCAGTAAGGCTATGAATATAGAAGGTCAATTGCTCACAAAAATATGTAGGCCTAAATCATATAGGGCATGGGGGAAAACTGTATAATAGTTAAACAATACCACACAAGCAAGAGTGTTGTTCTGAAAGTAATATTTTTAAATGTCAAAGTCAATGCATAATCAAAATGGCTGCGTGTCTTCAAGCAACATGCAGTACATCTGTTTCTTTACTAAATGAATCAATGTTTTTGAATGAGTCGATTGAGTAAATTATTGACCCTCTAAAAATGACTCTGAGCCATCTACTTGCGTAACAATATAACCTGCAGAAAAAGAAAAAAATCCTCATACTAATGCACAGGCTGACAGGCTTTCTGGAACGCACAAACACAGACTAGCACTGTGATCCCAGTGCTGTTGAAAATCCCATTCATTTTCCATATAAATAAGGCAGACCTACCAGGAGCTAAGTGATTATGTGACCTGATATGTGGTACATTTGATCTTTTTCTCTGCTTTTCATAAACCTTTTTGCTTCAGAACAAAGTCTGGGTTATGATCTCAGAGCTGGTTGATTTTCTGTCTTCTGTGGAGAACAGAAAGTATTAGATGGTCTTTTCTGTGCAAAAAAAAAAAAAAGGTTAGAGAATAAAGGTAAGATATTGCAATTGAAGCTACTTCTGTTTTTTTTTCTTTAAACATATAATATGCCTTATTGAAATGGGACAATATCTGATTATTACCACACTGGAAAAAAAGTCTTAAATTTAAGTACAATCAACTTGGATTTTTAAGCCATTTCAATTAAATGAAACTGACTTAAAAAAATGAGTTGAATCTTGTATAACTATATAAAAAAGTTGAAAATTGCTTAACTTAGCTTTGATGAGCTATGTTGTCATAACTTATTGATCAACTAATTTTTTACAGTGCAGCAATTGATGGAAATCCTTTCAACTAAAGTGAAAGGGGCCTAAGGTTTAACCCAAAAATGAAAATTTACTCAGCCTCATGTTGTTCAAAACCTGTATGGTTTTCTTTCTTCTGTTGAACACAAAAGAAGATTTTTTTTCTCTCTTCTGGTTGATATTTCAACCAGACAATTGACGGCACCTATTGATTTCCATAGTATTTTTTTCCTACTATGGAAGTCATTGGCTACCGTCAACTGTCTGGTTACCAACATTCTTTAAAAAATCTTCTTTTGTGTTCAACTCATACAGGTTTGGAACAACATGAGGGTGAGTAAACGATGACAACATTTTCATTTTTGGGTAAACTATCCTTTTAATGTTTTCCTTGGACTTTTTTAAAATGTGATTTTTAAAATCTGAAAAAGGCATGGAAATGGATTGGTCAAAAGCAGTAAGAACCCTAACTATAGTTTTGGTAAGTCTATTTATAATACCTTTGGTCCTTTTGTTGCTGACTCTTTGGTTATCTGTGTTTCACCCTTATTGTGTAATAAAGAGCTGCAAATTGGGTTCTGCATCCTCGCTCTGAGCCTTTTGTTACATCTGCATTATGATGCATTGCTATATTTACTGTGGAACACAAGAGCAATAATCACCCCGGCCCACACACCTCAGCAAGAGGTCCTGCTCTTATGGGTTCTCCTCCATAAATTCTTTCAATGCTCTAATTTTGGCACAAAACAGTTGCACATAACAATTATGGCTGTCAGTGTTTTAATCCACTCCGTGCTCAGGCCTTGTCTATTTGGTTCTCAAGACGAATTCCTTGTATTTGAAGAACTCTTTCCATTATCAGTTTCCGTCAACTTTTTGGCGAAGGAATGTAGCTTAACGATATGTTGTGATAGAGCAGTTTCTCTTGGCTCTTAAACAGTGCCGGTATGACTTCTTCAGCCCACTTAAGCTGTGGCTAAACCACTTGTTAAAACACTGTGTACTTTTTGTCTCTATTTTTATAAGCCGAGGACAGTCTTTTCCTCTTGACCTGTCACGTATGGGCCTCTAAACCCTAATTAATGTAGGAAGCCCAGCTGCTTTGTCACTTATCAGGTCTCTATAAACTGAGACTGTGTGCCACCCACTCGTGTTCTGATTCACACATAAGGACACACACAGCAATTACATTACATGTAGGGCCTGGTCTGCACTGTTTAGTTATGGGGAATAAAACTGTGCAGTAGAGAAGGGAATCATTTTGGTTCTGATTCCTCTTAATAAATAATTATTGGAACACTGTAAAAAATTGTATGTGCTATTTACTTTAAAAAAATATGGTAACAATATTGCACACAATATTTTTGAGTAGTTTTTAAGGCTTGATTTCTTTAATGCAATCTACCTAAATAAATCATGAAACAATTAATTTAATATTTTTAGTAAAATGTGCTTATTTATTTTAAGTTGACTAAAAAAGGGTGTGGATTATAGTTCATTGAAAATTACCTGTTTATTTTTGACTGTATGCTGCTAGCACAGCACAAGTAGAAACAAACTTGTTACTGCATTGGCATTAGCAAAGTTATTGCTCATTGAACAAAGCAACATGCATCATATTATTAGTATACATGCAGTTATCCACAACCTAAACATAAGATCTACTCTTCTGCACAATGGTAACGATCAAAACTTCAACATAACAGAAAATCTTTCAAATGTCAAACATAACTGATCATTAAACATTAACAGATATTTCCCTTCACTCAAAAACACATAAAATAACACTTAATTTCAATATTAATGCTCCATTTTCAGACATGTGCAAAGCATGCTGGGAACTAACAATGGTGTCTCTAAATAAAACTGCATAATTGAACAAATTCTCTTAAAATAAATAGGTAGCCTTTTTTCCCTTAATTTTATCAGCTTAATCGGTTCCTTAATTCAAGCCTCAAAATTGCTTAAGTTTCCTTTAAAAAATCAGGAAAATGTATCTCTTGGTTTTATCTCTTGGCTTTAATCTTCTCAATATTTTCTATACAACACTGAACCACAATTTTCTTAAGAAAATATACATACTATTTTTAATTATCAGCTTCATTTTTTTTTTGTTTTACAGTGAACCTTTACAATTCCATTAATAATTCTTTTAATCTTTTTTGTAGGAAATGTTTGTAAATAAGTGTACCGGACATAGGTCAGTAAGAGCTGAGGCCTTTAGCGTCCTTGTTAGCATGCCCGCCTGCCACACTGGAGACCCAGTTTGAATCCTGCTTGGAGCGGGTCGGGTAGAACCGCTTACATTTGGTGCCGTGACCTGGATGGTAGTGAGGTTTAGGGGGGTGAGTGTAATGAATTTAGGCCAGTAAGAGCTGTGTGTGTAAACCTCACTCCCCTGGCCTCAAGAGGCATGTTAGAGGCTGTGGTCTTTAGCAACTTTGTTAGCATGCCCGCCTCCCACACCAGAGACCCTGATTCAAATCCCGCTCGGAGTGGGTCGAGTAGGACTGGTTACATAAGCTATTCTTTTTATATTTAGCCTACTGGTATTTTAGGTCTGTTTTCATTTCTGATTGCACCAAACAGATTAAATTTGATACATTTATTTTTTCAATGCGTGTTTATAGACTTTTTAATGAGACTTTTAACTCCATATTAAATAAAAATTCAGACCTATGACCCGCTTCGCCTTCATACTGGTGTGATGAATCTGTTCTTCAAGCAAAATAAACTGGATGAGATACAGTATATGAATGCTACTGATCCCGATCTGAATTCTGACTTGTGATAAATTCTAAATCATTTGTTGGCCAGAGGAGAACTGCCCCCCCCAGCTGAGCCTGGTTTCTTCCAAGGTTTTTTTTTTTCAATTCTGTCACCTGATAGAGTTTCTTGCCACTGTCACCTCTGGCTTGCTTAGTTGAGGACACTTTATTTTCAACATTATTATTCATTTAATTGAACATATACGCAGTTACTTCCTGGTTTTCGATAAGCCAACTTGGGCATTTCCAGTGAACTGTTAGCTGCCATTATACTCGCTGTACATGGACACAAAACCATCAATGGTTGACTTTTTAATGTCGTATTCATATTTTAATGCAGCTATCACACTTACCTAATTTTGCCAGTAAGCCAGTTTTATTGATTGCGATAAAGACGAAGCTAATGGGAACGTTGGAATAAGAAACACGGTGTCTGTAATTGGACACGCACATGCAACATTTTTCCAGCACTTCAAATGTTATTTTTAATGTGAAGACCAAAAACTTTATTTGTTCATCCTTCTGAGATTGTCCCCATTTTAAAACCAAACTTTTCAAGATGTATGAAATACAACATTTGATAGAAAACACTTTTATTTAATAATTAAAAAATAAATAAATTTCCACTATAACCAGGAGATGGCAACAGATGAGCATTTCAATTTTGAATAAATGTTAAACATTATAAAATAACTAGGTTTAAAAATGTGTGAAAAGTACTCACAAAGTCTTGTGAAAAACAATAACTTTTATTGCAAATGTATTACACTGAAAGCTAGCATCGTGCTCTCTCTTTATAATCACTGACAGAAGCTGTCATTCATTGCAGCTCAAGCTCACTGATTTCGGCACACTTATGAAAACTCACATTTTGTTCAATGAATCTAACTAAAGTGCACAATAAATATTTAATTTACAGTGTGTTGATGCTTTTTTTCACACTAAAGTGTGAAAGCTGATGGTCAAGTTTAATTTTGCTGAGGAGGAACACTGATGGACGTGTCTTTTTTATGTCGTTTTACATTTGAATGACTAAATTAATGCTAGGCCTGACTATTCAAGTGACTATATTCTGATTATAAACTAAGTATAAAACTATTGATGCTGTTAAAGCTACCTCAGGACATTGACGGTACAGACACACCAACAAGTGACATTTCACCGGAAGTTTTCCAGCTGGCTTATATAATTGCGGAAGTTCTTAAGAATGTCAATTGCACTGACACTATTGAATGAGAACTGAACTGAGCTGGATAATGACATCACGGTTCTGCAGAACTGCTTTATATAGATGAAATGAACTAATTTAATAATTGATTATCTTTACAGTGGAACTGAATCAACACTAAACTGACTTCAGCTGAACAATGACACTATTTTCTTTTAGAGCTCTGTTTGCATCATTGAATCATTTTCCTGTTGATCACTGTGAAACAATCTGTATTATATAAAGCACTATATAAATAAAGGTGACTTGACTTGACTCTGCAGAAGAGTGCACGTACAAGAACTATTATTAGAACCAAAAGTCATGACAACAATTAGATTCCAGTGTTTTTCATAAAGGCAATCTATTCGTTAAAAAAACAACCCATCTGCTCCAGTAACATGTACCTCCTGTCTGGGTGTAATCTATGGAGCTGTCATACAAACACTGGAGTTCTGGTTGGTCACCAGTCCATTCTGGTAGCAAAATCACTTGTACACGGCTCACAGCCATCCAATCAAACACACATACATAGACAGACATACACATGATGTGCACACAACACACAAACACCCTCAGTATGAATCAGTGCAGGTGTCTTGCTCTGCTGGTCACACTTTAATGAACACTTACACCACATTGAGATGGATACAGGCCAGGCCTGCTGGTGTTTTATACATGAAACACACTGCAGAGTGCCACAAGGAAACCCAGAAGCTCCTTACAATCCTGAAGCAACTGTTAATATGACTGCTGAAATATACTACTGCTTTATTGCTTAAGCACATTGAAAACTGTAAGTACTGTGACATGAGTGATGTGTGTATCAATATTTATGTTACTGTCACTAACTTCTACAGTCTCAACAGATTGCAGATTGAATTTACAATAAATAGAAGCCATTAATTTTCACTTGGCAAATGGGAAATTCTGCCACTACAGCCCAGTGCGGTATATCTGCCTGATAGACAGACTGTCAACAACTGTGTTAATAGAATAGAACAACAATGCAACTTGAACATTTCACAAGATGTAACTTTTAAATGGCCATGAATGTCATTATAATTCAAACCTGGCTGGAAATTTGCTCCCCATGGGAATTTTTAAGCCAACTCAAAAATGCTGGAGATGACTTAAAGCAAACCCATTAGGGTGCAAACAGTCGACCCAGTTGGTCTGTTGTCAGTACGTGCTAATAAAAGCCTCCGACAGCAACACTAATGTTAACTCCCAACTCAGAAATCAGTAGAATTGGAAGCGTTTGTGGAGCCTTGCTGTAATTTGGCCAGAACTTTTGGATGAAATAAACAGTGTGCCATTGCATCAAGGGCAACCGGAATGACTACACGGTTGTCCAGGTGGGAAATAACCTCAGGCACACAATTCAAATTTAAAACTCAGCATGTTCGCAGAGATGAAGCTGGAAATCTGACAGTAAATCTGCCCTGCTTTGGGCCGCAGCCAGAGATCAATATGTGCAGCGGGAAAGGGGGATGCTCGGGGGGAGGTGGGATTATTCAGTATGGTTGATGGCTTTTCAGCTTGGTGATGGCAAGTAATTTGTGGTGCTTCATTGTGTAACCTGCTGCCCATTAGAAATGACCGGATAACGGCTTAGATGCAGTTTAGTCCTCTATGAGCGTGGTATGGTTTAATACGCAATAGACAATGTCTTCGATTAATCAAATCACTTTCAGAAATCCAATATGCACAAATATAGTGCTCAGGGACTGAGATTGGATGGGGGCATGACTGTATTGATCTAAAAGAACATATCATTTATATCAATTGGTGCAAGAGTCGATGTTTTCCACTACTGTCTATGTAAGTCATTTGTATCCATACTTATTTTGCTCGTTGAATTCTACAGCTATTTTCTCCTAAACTATTTCCCTGTACCTTGGCTTGCATTTATAAAAATACTGCAATGAATGATGTTGAGATTCATTTGATTCCTGAACGAATACTCTTATGGACGATTTTTAGTGAATCAAAAACATTATTATTCCAGAAAGACTCTGAGTTGGTTATTTTTTGTGATTTAAACACATATAGCTTTCAACTAACTGTGTGACTTTAATCAGTAGAGTTACTGACTGGTTGTTCATGTGATGTGTAATTAAAAATGCACATTAACATGCATGTTGAAAATTCTGCTTTGCCTTCACAGGAATAAATTACAATTAAAAATACACAGATCAGGCATAACATTATGATAATATTGTGTTTGTCCCCCTTTTGCTGCCAAAACAGCCCTGACCCATCGAGGCATGGACTCCACTAGACCCCTGAAGGTGTGCTGTGGTATCTGGCACCAAGATGTTAACAGTAGATCCTTTAAGTTCTGTAAGTTGCGAGGTGGGGCCTCCATGGATCGGACTTGTTTGTTCAGCACATCCTACAGATGCTCGATGGGATTGAGATCTGGGGAATTTGGAGGCCAAGTCAACACCTCAAACTCGTTGTTGTGCTCCTCAAACCATTCCTGAATCATTTTTGCTTTGTGGCAGATCGCTTTACCCTGCTGAAAGAGGCCACAGCCACCAGGGAATACCGTTTCCATGAAAGGGTGTACATGGTCTCCAACAATGCTTAGGTAGGTGTTCCGTGTCAAAGTAACATCCACATGGATGGCAGGACCCAAGGTTTCCTAGCAGAACATTGCCCAAGGCATCACACTGCTTCCGCCGGCTTGCCTTCTTCCCATAGTGCATCCTGGTGCCATGTGTTCCCCGGGTAAGCTACGCACACGTGTGATTCATCAGACCAGGCCACCTTCTTCCATTGATCTGTGGTCCAGTTCTGATGCTCATGTGCCCACTGTTGGCGCTTTCGGCGGTGGACAGGGGTCAGCATGGGCACCCTGACTGGTCTGCAGCTATGCAGCCCCATACGCAACAAACTGCAATGCACTGTGCATTCTGACACCTTTCTATCAAAATCAGCATTAACTTCTTGAGCAATTTGAGCTACAGTAGCTTGTCTGTTTGATTGGACCACACGGGCCAGCCTTCACTCCCCACGTACATCAGTAAGCCTTGGCCGCCCATGTCCTGTCGCCGGTTCACCACTGTTCCTTCCTTGGACCACTTTTGATAGATACTGACCACTGCAGACCGGGAACACCCCACAAGAGCTGCAGTTTTGGAGATGCTCTGACCCAGTCGTCAAGCCATCACAATTTGGCCCTTGTCAAACTCACACAAATCCTTACGCCTGCTTCTAACACATCAAAATGTTCACTTGCTGCCACTATGTCCCACCCACTAACAGGTGCCGTGATGAAGAGATAATCAAAACAGTTATTTTTTGTAATAAATTGTAATATTTTTATCAAATAAATGCTGCCTTGGTGAGCATGAGATAATTTTTTAAAAAACATTTAAAAAAAACTCTTAGACACCAGACAAAAAGAATATGTTCCAGTTGTATTTCTTTTTTAATGGAACCATTAGAGAACTGTAATCTTTAAGAGAGCTGTGAAATTCTTTAAGATTCCCATCCTTTCTCAAGATACAGCTTTGTTGTCTTTTTTTCACCTTGTTTATCTAATATGTCCGTTAAAGGTGAAACGTCCTAGGACGTCATGTTGACAGACTTGCAATCAAGAGAGTTCGATTTTTCTCAGGTTCAATTTCCTATTCTGGAAGCCATTATAACAGCCATCTGTCATGTTGAAGTTCCGATATCTAATGGCATGTCACCGTTTTGTTCCTCTGTTATATTCTGCAACATCAGAGTTATTGAACATCTACAGACAAACCTAACAAGCTTTCTCACTGCCACAAGTTCTTGTGTTTAGGTTCACAGCCACAAGAGGAATAGGAGCCAAAGCTCAGCCAGGTGTGAGAAGGTTGCCCTCAGGCAAGCGTGAGACTGGCCTTGGTAATTGGCACCAGTGAATGCGAAGGTCCTGGCATGAAATCCAAAACCAGAGGTGAGACTAACCCCTGTGGGTCTCAGTAGTGCCCTTGAGAGGTTTTTCCTAGAGGCATTATTAACCACCTCCATGAGACTGCAAAGGCTTGGAACACTGTTAAAAACGCACTGTGTAGCCACAGCATGGCATGTTAAAGCTCTTGTGTGATTTTAGGAAGTAGTGATAGTGTACTAAAAAGCAATTTCAACCTGATTCAAGGTATGTGGTCGACTGCATGCTGGAGCGACACTTTATTATGTCAATTATGTGGTTTCTATTTCTGCATTGCCTGCCGGGTATCTCCACCCACAAAGTCCTGCTCCTCATGCATATTATTCCCGGGACACATTGTAAAATTTTGGGCTGTCCTAGAAGAAAGATGACCAATTGTAGCGATTTCTGTGATTGTGTCCTACGTCAGTGAGAGAGGTCCAAAGACGGCTGTTGTCACGGTCTTGTGACTATAGATAACCTGTGATCATTTTCTGACAGTGTCAGGAATTTAGCATGATCATCTCACAGTAGCTGCGTCTCTGCGTCATGTCGTACAGTGTGATTTGTAATGATCTTATAGAATTGCCTGCAGACTGTAGCAGGCATTAAACATCAAAGGTGGATGTGGATAGATCAATTGTGGATATTATATGGCAAATGTATGGAATTATATGGTATGTTAATTTTTAGCTCTGCAATATGTTGCAAGTACAAGATATTTGGTTGTGTTTTGGGATTGATTGTGTCGTGTCACTCCCATTTTTACGGAGCCCCACCCATGACATGCAGGGTGAAAAAATGTCGACTTACTAATACGTCAGCAAGTTTTACTGATTTGTGTCCTCATTTTAAGTAAAACAAGTGCACAACATAATAATTTGTTTCCTTGATTTACTAAATTGTGACCACATTGCACTAATTGGTAACACTTTAGAATAAGGGTCTGTCATTAATAGGTAACTATGCAGGAAGTAAGGAAGTAATGCAAGTAATCTACTCATTAGTGCTGCATTTATTTCCTGCATAGTTACCTATTAATGACGGACCATTATTCGAAAGTGGTACCCACTAATTTGTTCTCTTGTTTTAGTTAAATCAAAACCAGGGAACGAATTAGTTCAACATGGCGTATTAATAAATCATCAATGAATTCTTAATTTATGGCCACGATTGAACTGAGTGAAGGAATTCTTAATTTGTGGGGACTCCTAATTTGTCTGCATGTGCAGGGCTCCGTATATTTTTCACATTCACCATGGACAAACATTTGCATTACATTTATACATTTAGCAGATGCTTTTATCCAAAGCAGCTTACAAAAGAAGAAACAAAATCAATTTGTCAAGGAGCCAATATTCGTAATATACAATGGCAGGTTTATTAGACAACTAGATTAGGAAGCAAGCTGGAACAAACAAACAAATTAGTTGTTACTGGAATCTTGGTCAGGACATGGTGTACATTTACACTTTTTATCCAAAGATTTCAGGACATGTTCAGTTTGTTTTTTCCTTGGGAATCAAACACATTGTCCAGACGCTGCTAGTGCCATGCTCTATCAGCTGAGCAGGAACACAAATTGAAATGTCATGCATGCAACCAGCTTCTTCCATTAAGGCTTCCTAGTAAACAGATCTAAAACCAAGTCCATAGTTGTACTTGTGTATAGTTTTCAATTGCACGATATCACTCTGGGATTTAAAGAAGATTCTGACATGTCTCTAGAGCTTGTAAGAGGTAGATTGTATTCATGCAAATCCATCTGTATTTGCTTTTTAAGCAGAGACCTGTCTCTAAAGGGAACGTCCCACACTATAATTTTTTTTTTATCTTTCCCCTGGGCACTGGAAAAGTCTTGCTGTATTCAGTCTGCTTAGCTTCAGGCAGAGGTGGTTATAGAGCCTCTTGTGAATCTCCAGTCTACGCTATCATTAGCCCTGGGGTGGGTTGGAGGGAAAGCAAGGGACCAGTGCACATCTCTTCTCGTTTACCTTGCTTTTTTATTTGTTTGTTTTTTTTCCTCTCCCTCATCTAGTCTCTCTTCAGTAGTCATTATTCCCCATCCGTAGACACATAGCTGTTGAACTGTATGGGCATGCATGGAATATGATCAATACAATATTGTCACCCAACACATCCTTCTTCAGTTGTTCGCTTAATCCAACCACTTTCTCACTTCTCGGTTTCCTGATTTCTTTACTTCCAACATTTGCATTTGTTCCCCTCTCCCTTTCTTCATATTCAAAATGTCTTTGGTAGATTTTGCATTATTATTCCTGTTCGCTGCCATGTTTATTCAGGGACAATATGGGAAGGAGATGGACAACTCATAGAAAAATGAATGGGAGAATATTGCTTGTAAAGATGAAGCTCTGGGCTTTCGGTTTAAAATTGCCTTTTGCTAGAAGGAGAGGTGGGTGGTATGACCAAAATCTTAAACCATGTTATCATGAGTAGTAACATATATATACATAATTTAGCATTTAAGTTATAATTAAACTTTTTCTTTAGATGTTCCATATACTCAGTACCATTCAAAAGTTTGGGGTTGGTAAGATCTTTAAATGTTTTTGAAATAATTATCTTATGTTCACCAAAGCTGTATTTATTTGAATAAAAGTACAGAAAAAAACATTAATATTGTGACATTTTTTTATTTAAAATAATTGTTTTCTACCTGAATATATTTCAAAATGTCATTTTTTCTTGTGATGGCAAAGCTGAATTTTCAGCATCATTACTCCAGTCTTCAGTGTCACATGATCCTTCTAAAATCATTCTAATATGCTGATTGTGCTGCTTAATATTTCTATGGAAACCATGATACAACTTCAGGATTTCAATATTCTTTGATAAATTGAAAGTTAAAAAGAATAGCATTTATTCGAAACAGAAATCTTTCGTAACATTGTGCAATCAAATCTCATTCATTAATAAATAATTCATTCATTTTTTTCTAACTGAAATTGATGCAAACCATCTGTAAATACAAACAAAAATGTTTTTGAAATCCATACTTTTCATTTAGGATGCAATAAATTGGTCAAAAAGTACTGTAAAGTCATTTACAGATGACTTTATATTTCAGATAAATGCTATATTATTGGATCTTAATACTTAAAACTTAAGTCGGCTTAAAGGGATAGTTCACCTAAAAATGAAAATTCTGTCATCATTTACTCATAAGTTGTTTCAAACCTGTATAAATTTCTGTCTTCTGCTGAACACAAAAGAAGATATTTTGAAAAATGACGGTAACCAAACAGTTGATGGACCCCATTGACTTACATTGTATTATTATATACTATAGAAGTCATTGAAGTCCATCGACTGTTTGGTTACCCATATTCTTAAAAAAAATCTTCTTTTGTGTTTAGCACAAGATAGAAATTCATACACGTTTGGAACAACTTGAGGGTGAGTCAATGTTAACAGAATTTTCATTTTTGGGTGAGCTATCCCTTTAAGATATTCAGCTGAATTTTCATCTCTGACATTTCTATACAACTTTTTAGCATAACCAGATCTAAATTAGCTTATTGCTGATTTAAAGTATGAGACATTTGACAAGCAGTTGGGGAGATTTCAGTCTTTCATCTTTCAAGAGTTGTGCTTTTTTGTATCCCTTTTACTTACATTATCAAAATGGCTGTTTTGTTAACTGAAACTTGCTTTGAATAAGCATTGGTTTAATTCACTTTTCTCTCATTCACCAGGTATGCGTTTATATCGTTTTTCAGCAGCTCTCATTCAACAAAAAAGTAATTAAAAGTAAAACACACTTCTTCCTGCAGACACACAAACTGGTGTTCAAGCAAAATCTGCAGATCTGCAGATATTATCTAGTGCAAGAATAATCCAGTCAGTGTGTGAAGGAATTCAAACCGATAGACTTTGCAAAGTGTCACAAATCCAGAATTGATGAAACCTCCATCAATGGATTGAATACTCACTTCTGAGTCACAGTCGGCTCAGAAGCCAATCACCTGAGTGCTTTTTTGCCCCAGCAGGCAATTCCACAAGAGTATTCAGATCAATTTACCAGAGTAATGGCTTTGTCTAAGTTTTGTATGCATGTTTAATTTTTCACCCTCGAGCAGCAGCACTGCCCCAGATTTACAGTTTTCTGTATCCAAAGTTGGACAGAATCAGCACTGACCCTGATTCTATTCTCTCTCTTTCTTTCTCTTTCTAATAAAAAATTAAGACTCAGTTTGTCTGGGGAAGAGATCCTAAGACGGCAGCGGGACGCTGGCAGGATCACAGACCGAATGATAAAAGGGACTTTCTGAAAGGTTACAAATAATACAAAACAGTTTGTTGCAGATATGCAAAGTTAAACAAAGTTAAACAGCAAGTTTATTTGTCACTGAGGCAACTACAGTATTTTATTTTTTAAATACAATAACGCAAAAGACATTTTCATAGCTGCTGAATTTTTTCTCAATTCACTCATCATGGGCAGGTGTATATCATTTTGGTCTCTGGATATCATTTGTGTTTGCTCTTTGCATGTGCACATGTGGCACCAATCCACTTAAAACAAACCATTTACATTACGGTTATGCATTTAGCAAACGCTTTTATCCAAAGCGACTTAGAAGAGAGGAGCAAAGCAATTTGTCAAGGAGCCAACAACGTAATATACAATGCCAGGTTATTTGACAACTAGATTAGTAAGCAAGCTAGAGGAGAGAAGAAATGCAGAGAATATTTTTTCGTATGTCTGTGTAAGTGCATTGGTTTAAGGGTGTGTCTTCAGCCTCTTTTTGAAGGATGTGATGGTCGTAGCGGCTTGGGTGCAGGTTGCCAGCTCATTCCACAGATGGTGAAAGCTTTGTAGAGAGACTTTTTGCCTTTTTGTTGTGAAGTCATCACTCATTCAGTGACCTGCTCATTCAGCTGGTGGTGGAGGATGTAAACTTTTAGGAGTGAATTGATGTAGGGAGGTGCAGTTCCAGTGGTGGTTCTTAAATTTGATTCTGGCTGCAAATGGGAGCCATTGGAGTGTGATTTGGAGGAGTGTGACATGGGTTCTCTTAGGCTGGTTGAAGACCAGGGAGTCGTTACAACAGCTTACCTCAATGCAAACCCTTTGATTTACCAAGATTTGTGCTCATCAATTTACTGGTATTTGCGCCATTATTTACCACCCAAAAAAGCATGTCATAAACGCTAATTTGCGCTGCTCTTGGTAGATTGTGTTGGTCATTATGCAAATGATTCGGCTGCGTCTGTGTTCTTTAATTTGCTCATTGCCAGTAGATCATGCGAAGAACTTTCCACTCTCATCTGCGCTTTTTTGGAATTGCGCTCTCACGCTAATTTGCCCTGTTTAGTATATCTGGCCCCAGGTGTGCTGCTGCCTTCTGGAACTTAGCTGCTGGAAGACCTGCTAATAGGGTGTTGCACTAGCCCAGTCTTGAAATGACAAGAGCTTGAACAAGGGACTGTCACATACTCTGACAGGAATGGTCTGATTTTCCTGATGACCGTGGATATGGGTGGACAAACTCAGTTGGTAGTCAAACACAACCCCCAGGTTTCTTGCTGTCCTGATTGACATTAGTTTTGAGGACTCCAGTTGCACAGTGATGTTGTGGTTAACTGACGGGTATGCAGGGAACTCTTTGCAAGGTTGAACTGAAGATGATGATGACTGCCTTCATCCAGGCAGAAATGTCTAAAAGGCAGGCAGATATACAAGCTGAGACAGTGGAATCATCAGGTTGAAATGACAGATAGAGCTGTGTGTCGTCTGCATACCCTTATGAAAAATAAGTATACTTCAAGTTCATTTTATGAAGTATATTTTAGTAAAGTTCAAGCATATTTTTAAGTAGGCCTATAATTTATGTAGTAAGTATACTAATATCAATGTACTAGACTAGAAATATAGATTACTAATCAAATACTTGTAACACTTTTTTTAGTTTATGAAAGTACACGTCAAAGTATACTCTCAGTTAACTAGTTTAGTTGTTTTATACTGCAAGTATACTTGTACGTTTTTTTTGAGTGAACATAACATCATACTTATAGTTTACTATTTATATATTATTTTTGCAATTTAAAGCAAAAAAATATCCAAAATAAATTTGAACAAGTACATAACTGTTACATGCTCTGTCTTGTGTTTTTGGTTAAGTCTCTGTGACCCAGTTTTCCCCAGTTTGTCTAATTAGTTATATTATTCACCTGTGCCTCGTTTATCACCTTGTTATTCTCATTTGCTTTGTGTACTTAAGCCCTCAGTTCTCCCTCAGTGTTTGTCGGTTCTCGTCTCGTGCTTTTTTAACGTTTAATTAAACAAAGCAGGTAAAATCGCATTTTTGTCAAAGACTATGTCCGGATAATTTCAGAATGATGATCAAAGCACAGATGGAGTAGATTGAGTCCATCAACACCCCCAAAGCTTCACAGTCGTTAAAATAGTCGACATTTCATTCTGTTACGTTAGACTAACGGTGGCTGTTTCAGAAGAATGAGAGTAGGAACCATGTGCAGCAAACATTTATCCAAACAAACATAATAAAAGTAAATCCAGGCAAAACTGACAACAAGCACACACACACCTAACAGCCATAGAAGGACAAGACCTGACAAAGAACACAGGAAAAACAGGGGTTAAACACAGGCTAGGATCATGACAGTTAGGCTGTATATATGCTGTTTAATGTTTGATGATTGCATTGTTTTACATTTGCGTAAGCAATCTTCTATCACTTGTTTATGCTTCTTCTTTTGATCCGAAGATTCTGTACTAGAAGATGCGTAATAGCATCCCCAACTATAAAAGTGAAAACATGGATAGCCAGAAAATTCAGACAATGACTGGGAAAGAGTAAAGTAGATTTAAAATAAATTCCTAAGTATGTACACAAAAACAGCCTACACAAAAATTCAGATACTTAGAATTAGGCACATTTCTGTTTTCTTTATAATTCAATATTTTCAAACGATGTAAGTTTATAAGAAAGTATGTAAAACTATGTGAAAAATAGCCTATGTAATAGGCTACTCAATCAAAAGATTAACAACTACAATCCAAATATACTTAGAATACTTAATTATACTTTTAAGTATATCTCGATCAAAAGATTGAGGACAAGTATAGGCCAAATATACTGTCAATATAAGTCAAGCATGCTTAAGTGAAATTTTAAGTATATTTCTGAGAAGTACATACAAGGTAGACTGAAAGTATACTTTCTTATTTTTTAGTTTAAAAGAAGTATTCTAATAGCACACTTGAATAAACTTCTTTTTCGTATAGCAGTGGTAGGGGAAGCCATGTGACTTTATGATCATTCCCAGTGAAGTTGTGTAAACAACATCAAGCATAAGAAATCTGGGCTCATATGGGCTTGGAAAAACATGCGGGTGAGTAAATATTGAGAGAATTTTCATTTTGGGGTGAATTTAACCCAAAAGCTTCAAAAGAACGGAAAAGTACCCAAGTTCATTCATATTTTTAAAGAGACAGACCTTGGAAATATTCTATATCTTATCTCATTTTTGGCCATGTGCAATTTTTATCCATGTGCATTTCTTCTCATGCACAAAGTAAAAACTAAAAATGCAAATAAGAGACCAAATAATACATACGACTATTCAGTTTGACACTAATATTCATTAATTCACAAGAAAGATGACTTTGAGACGTACCGCTCAATTGCGACAGCATCCGCCCGAGCATCAAACAGCAGACCACTTTGAGCACAGCGTAAATGCGTGTGTGTGCGCAGACGGCCGTTATAAACAAACTCCGACTGGACGCAAGCAGGCACCGCTAGACCTCTGATTCATGTCTGACTCTAGGCTGAATTGATTACAGCAGCTGTCTGATTGCTGACCGTCCATCTGCTGCGGCCAATCTAAATTGCAACTCCTCCGAGGGTCTCGCGGCCCCTCCCTATTCCAGTCCAGCTCTGATAAATCAAATCTCACCCCATGATTCAGCTCTCACTCTTCTCTGCCATGCCAACACAGGAAACGACTCACAATTTCCCCAGAGATTGAATTGAAGTGATTTATGAGTGCCAGACATGGCATGCAGGACTCATGACTATGTGGCGATGAATGTTTGTGAACTCAAAGAAAACAGATATTGTTCTTTGTGGCATGAGAATGAAAGTAGCGACTGATTTGAATGGAAAAAGATGCATGATGTCAATTTTTGCTCATATTGTGTATATATTCTTGGTTGCCTTTGAAACTTTTCAACTTCTGAAGAGTTGTGACGCTATAAAGCTGAACAGAAATCGGAGGGAAGAAAACCCTGTCACCCTCATTAAAATTAGGAACTTGTATGACTTTTTATCTATGTGGCAGTTGTAATGAAGGACACTGGAGCTTTCAAACATATATGAGCAATATCATATGAGTAGCAGTGCATATAGCTGTATATCAGCACGGCTGTGTGATTCAACCGTAGGTCACTGCTGATATACAGCCATACCGCACAGCTACGAGTGTGATTTTATACAACAGTTTGATGGCACAAGTGAGTAAATAAATCAGAAACAACAACGGAGTGTTTTTAAAAACCCTCTTTTGTGCAGAACTACTTCCTTCCGCCATGGATTCAAATCTCAAGTTGACAGTTTGACAGTTGAGCCCAAGCCTCCGTTTCTAATTCTAAAACATTACTTTAGAACTAGTAACGTTTCATTGAAGTTTATTGTAGTTTATAGTATTATGGCATTATGAGAGAGAGATTGACTAAACGTGTATTACCTACATCTGATAATTTGGTGTTGTTTGTCTTACGTTTCACTAAGCTCTCTATCTCTCGAGCGAGCTATTTAAACGGCTCGAGAGCCCCGTGGTTCTGTCCCGCGTCTGTTGAGGCAGCGCAGATCATTGCGTAGATCATTGGACTGCTGAGGCACTTTCTCAGTCCTTGTCTGACAGTTCAGATGTTCTCCCTCCCCGCGTGGATTCCGAGGAATTAGACGTGCTCAGCATCGAGGGAGTGAAGTAGTAACGAGAGCCTGCCGCTGCATATGCAAGGCTCGATCTCGTGTTGCCGAGGCAGCGTGTAGATTACGGGTCTGCAATAAAAGTGAACACACGCGACCGGTGTGCATGTGATACTGTTGGGTGCGAGGTAGGCAGTCAGCTCCTGAGGGTGCTGGCTGTGTTCATTGAGAAATATCTCGACGCATACAGCCGTGCGCTTTTCGGGTGTTTCAGCCTCGTGCCTGTGGACTTTCATCTCGAGGGATTAAAAAAGACAAATAGATTGTTAATGGATCAAATCTCGCGTTTGCCGAGGCAGCGTGTAGATGATGAGTCCGTATAAATATTAAAACAGTATCATTTGGTGATTATGGCTGCATTTAATTCTGAGGAATTAAATGAAATATTATCTGACTTTGAGAAGTTAGATATCTTTATTCAGCCTATCATTCAGACCATGTTCACTTGTTGGGTGATTATAGCGGCATTTAATTCTGAGGAATTAAATGGGATGTTATCTGACTTTGAGGAGTTAAATATTATCAGCCTATCATCTAAACCTTGTTCACTTGTCTGCCTCTAGAGCCCCTCCGCAGGGAGCCTGGCAACCAAGGCGGCGCTCTCATCAGAAGTCTTCTGTCTCTTCCGCAGAGCGCTCGGGATATCGGTGCTGTGCTCCCGCCATCGAAGACGTTTCGGGCCACACTGATTTCCTGTGAACGCACGTAGAACGACCTAGATGATCTAGAAAGACCTTCGGCTGGGCAGCGAAGGCGTCTGCACACCGAAAATCGTCCTCGACTGCTCCCTGCCAGTCAGCCGCCTTAGGGGGTCGGGAACGAGGCTCGGTTGAGGCTTGCGACTCGTTCCAGAGTTCCAACCTAAAGGGATCTGGCGGTGGTGCTCGAAGGGCTAGCTGAGGCACCCTTCGAACCACTGGAGTCGGCTGAAGCAAAGAACCTGACCCTTAAGGTGGCCTTTCTCCTTGCTATCACTTCTCTGAGGAGAGTGGGGGACCTTCAGGCATTGGCGATTACGCCAACTTGCCTAGAGTTTGCCCCTGGCGGAGTTAAGGCCACTTACATCCCAGGCCGGGCTATGTGCCCAAGGTGCCATCGAGCGTGGCACGGGTAGTGGTTCTTCAGGCATTCCATCCTCCACCTCACGTGACAGCGGAAGAGCACTAAGAGTGTACTTAGAGAAGTCTTCGCAGTGGAGAAAATCAGACCAGCTGTTGGTGTGCTTTGGCTCACCCAAGAAAGGGCTGCAAACAGACAATCAGCAACTGGATTGTCCAGGCTATAGCCACGGCTTATCAGGTGCGCAATTTGCCTTCACCGATAGCCGTGAGGGCCCATTCCACCAGAGGCATGCCGTCCTCTGTGGCCCTCCTTTCCGGAGTCCCGCTTCATGAGATCACACTTTCATGAGATTTTACAGTCTGCATCTCCCTGCGACGCCGGGCACCAGGGTGCTTGTGTCCTAAGCGTGCCTGGTCTCCAGCTTCACGCTAGGACAGGCGTGAGCCTCGGAGTGGCATAGTGAGTAATTTATTCCCCAAAGTGTCGTAGACGCAGTGCGAGATCCCTCGAAAGGGAACTTCTCGGGTTATGACTATAACCCTTGTTCCCTGAGAAAGGGAACGAGACACTGCGTCTCGTCGTCACGCCTGGAGCGCCTGCTTAACCGCGAAGCTGTCTGTACTATGTGCCAGCCTCCCCTTTGTAGCTTCCGTGTATGCCGTCACATACTACGTCATGACGCAACACCAATCAGGATTGGATCCGTTTTCATTCGTGCTTTAGACGCACTGTTGCTAAGGGAGCATCCCCAAAGTGTCGTAGACGCAGTGTCTTGTTATAGTCATAACCCGAGACGTTTTCCTTAACTTTTAAAAGTTAAGAGGATTTCCCATGATAGCTAAAACAACTTCTTTGTTCTGACCAGAGACTCACTCATAAAGACAGTCTTTGCTGCCATCTAATGTCGAAATAATGTAACTTTTACTGAAGTAAACAAATCATGAAGTTCTGGTGTAAGCACTTCTTGACACCCAGAGCAATACTACCTTCATTCTGGAAGAGATAGCCCAAGCTTTTGACACGAAGAAGGAATCTGTGCAGCTGAAGCTCTCAACAATGGTATTCAAAAGTACAGTTGTTCCATGCCAGAAGGTAACTGGTAATGGTGAGAGGATTTTATTCAGATAAGAAGATCTCTTTGCCAGTAACCTATTCAAGATATTTCATTTCTGCAAACAGAACTCACATTCCTACACCCAAAACTGCAAAAGCGTGGCCTCATCTAATGCACATAGCTGAGAAGATTGCTCCTCAACAAGTTTGTGATATTGGCCTTCTAATTGGCTACAACTACTCTCAAGCTCTTCTTCCTAGAGAAATTGTATCTGGCAAAGAAAATCAGCCATTTGCTCAAAGAACGGATCTAGGCTGGAGCATTGTGTGCTGTGGCAATACTGCTGTAGATTACGGTGATGCCATTGGTGTGAGTCATCGTATTATAGTGAAACAAGTGCTGCCCAGAGTACAGTCTTCTCTCAATCTTACAAGTGAAGTTCAGTACATCTGTAGAACACAGATCAAGGAAGTAATCACTCCACTAAATGTCATCAAAGCTCTTGAGTCTGACTTCAAGGAGAAAGCAGCAGAGGATAGTCATATTTCTCAAGAAGACCTACGTTTTATGTCAAAAATGGAAACAGGTATCAGACACAAAGAAGATGGTCATTATGAAATGCATTTGCCTTTCAAAGAAGACAGACCAAACTTGCCCAATAATAAAGGATGTGCTATTCATCGCCTGAAATGCTTAGAAAAAAAGCTTAAGAGAGATGAAAAATACTATAGAGACTATGTAGACTTCATGAATGAGACAATTGCTCGAGGAGATGCTGAGAAGGTCCCAGTTGAAGAAACTGACAAGAACCCTGCTTGGTACATTCCCCATCATGGGGTTTATCATCCTCAAAAACCTGAGAAGATCCGTGTAGTCTTTGATTGCTCAGCAAAGTTCCAAGGTACATCCCTCAATGACCATTTGCTAATTGGTCCAGAGTTAACGAACACCCTTATAGGTGTTCTCTGTCATTTCCGCAAGGGTCCTGTGGCAATCATGTGTGACAGAGCGCATGTTTCACCAATTTCATGTGAAGGAAGAAGATCGAGACTACTTACGGTTCCTCTGGTGGGAGAAAGGAATCCCAGCCACAAGTCTATAGGATAAAAGTACACCTTTTCGGTGCAGCCTCATCACCTGGGTGTGCCAACTACGGCCTCAAGCATATTGCTGCTCAAGGTCAGGGTTGCTTTAGTGAAACCTCCCTCATGTTGATGATGGGTTGACAAGTGTTTCAACTGTAGATGAAGCTATCAAGCTAATAAAGGAAGCAAGAGACCTTTGTAGCACAGGAAAGCTTCGTTTGCATAAATTTGTATCAAACAGTCAAGAAGTGAAAGCATCAATTCCGCAGGAAGAATGTGCTCAGAGTGCTGCGGATCATGACTTAGCTTTGGGTGAGCTTCACATGGAAAGGGCACTTGGTGTGAAATGGTGCATCAGATCTGACAGCTTTCAGTTCCGAGTATTCGTTAAGGAGCAACCACTCACTAGAAGAGGAGTCCTGTCCACTGTGGCTTCTATATATGACCCACTTGGCTTTGCAGCACCCTTCATCCTTGTTGGTAAGCAAATTCTACAGCAGATGTGTCAAGATAAGTTTGGCTGGGATGAACCACTCAAAGATCACTTGCTGACAAAGTGGAAAGCTTGGCTTTCAGATTTGCGAAACTTGGCTGATGTGAAGATTCAGCGATGTTATCTCCCGTCGACCTTTAAGGAAGTTCAGCGTTATGAGTTTCATCATTTCTCTGATGCTAGTGCGACGGGATATGGAGAATGCACTTTGCTCCTTGGTTATGGGCAAAGCCAGAGTTGCTCCTACTAAGGTTACAACAATACCAAGGCTGGAGTTATCAGCAGCAGTAGTTGCTGTACAAACAAGTGATTTGTTTAGAAAGGAGCTAGAGCTAGACAACCTAGAGGAGTACTTCTGGACAGACTTATATAACCCTTTCAGTTACATAAATAATGACGCAAAAGAGTTCATGTTTTTGTAGCAAATCGTGTTCAACGCATCAAACAAAGTGCAGATGCTAAACAATGGAGATATGTGACCTCTGAAGAGAACCCTGCCTATTATGCATCCAGATGCCTTACAGCAAAGGGCTCATGTCTTCCAACTGGTTTACAGGGCCAAAGTTTCTGTGGCAAGATGAACTGCCCAGAGATGTTAAGGTGGGAGAGATCATAGACAATGACCCAGAGCTACGAAAAGCTCAAGTTTATAAAACCCAAACAAAGCAAGAAAGATCATTGATTGATCGACTTCACAAGTTTTCAGATTGGACGAGATTGGTAAAGGCTATTGCAAGACTTCAGCGACGTGCTAAGGAAGTCAAAGGTCTAAGTCCAAGGGTCAATGAAGCCACCAGCATTGAAGAAAGAAAGGATGCAGAGCTTACCATTATCAAAATGGTTCAACAATCAGCCTTTTGCGATGAGATCCAGAGACTCCGGCAACAGAAGGAGATTGAGTCCAACAACAGCACCGACAAACTGCATTGCCTGAATCCCTTTGTGGCAAGCAGTGAGGCGAGGGACCGTAAGAGCGGGCAGGTGGCGAGTGATAATGAGCTCCAGCTGCGCGCCACACCGGTCTCGTCTCACGGAGGAGTGACGGGAGCATAAAAGGAGGAGCGACGACAGTGCAAGACGAGAGAGGACCAGGCCTGGATTTACGGTGTGTTTTGTTTACGTTTTGTATGTGTGTGCGTGGCAGTCGTCCGTAAGGGGCTGCCCGCGATTTACTTTCAGTTTGTGTTTATATTTTATTAAAGTCTTTTAAATGTTGGCCGGTTCCCGCCTCCTTCTTCCCTGAACATACAAACTACATTACATTGGTGCCGAAGCCCGGGAGGAAGGAGGGACATGCTGTTGAAGAGCCCTCGCTGCTGAGGGGGATCGCGGTGCTGAGGAGGTCGGGCAGCGCGGATGAATGAAGACCACGAGGGGCTACCCGAGGCGGTGGTGCTGGAGCGAGTGAAGATCCGGTGGGACGGAGAGCTCGCTGCCGTGCCCCTGGGTCGAGGTGGGGTGGCTGCCGTCCGAGAGGGAGCGGAGGAGTCGCCGGCGTTCGCCGTGAGCCGGAGCCTGCTGCCATCCGCCATGAAGGGGAGGAGCAGGGAGCGCGGGACTCGCTGCCGGCTTCCTCAGTAGGAGGAGCCACCGCCGGCCGCCAGGGGGTGGAGGAGGATCGAGCCGTCCACCAAGCGTCCAGTGCCATCGCATGGCACCGCGAGGAAGAGCCTCTCGGCTGGCTGAGGACCGAGCGGCAGGGTGTCCGGGAACCGGACCAGAATTTTTTTCCCTTTTCTTTTCGTTTCTCCTCTCTCCCCTCTCTCGTTTTGTCGCTCCTCATGCTCCTGGCTCCTTTTCTCTCGCCTCTCTGTCCTTACCCCCAGGTACTGCGGCCGCCGTGATCGGAGGAGTGCCCCCCGGCCTGCAAAGGGCGTTGGGGGTATGTGGCAAGCAGTGAGGCGAGGGACCGTGAGAGAGCGGGCCGGTGGCGAGTTATAATGAGCTCCAGCTGCGCGCCACACCGGTCTCGTCTCACGGAGAGGGGTGACGGGAGCATAAAAGGAGGAGCGACGACAGTGCAAGACGAGAGAGGACCAGGCCTGGATTTACGTTGTGTTTTGTTTACGTTTTGTATGTGTGTGCGTGGCAGTCGTCCATGAGGGGCTGCCCGCGGTTTACTTTCAGTTTGTGTTTATATTTTATTAAAGTCTTTTAAATGTTCGTCGGTTCCCGCCTCCTTCTTCCCTGAACATACAAACTACATTACACCCTTCTTAGACGAGCATGGTATCCTCAGGTTGGGAGGTTGCTTAGTACATGCTGCATTACACCCACATGTGAAACACCCAACAATTCTCCCACAACATAGTCATATACACTCACCTAAAGGATTATTAGTAACACCATACTAATACTGTGTTTGACCCCCTTTCGCCTTCAGGACTGCCTTAATTCTACGTGGCATTGATTCAACAAGGTGCTGAAAGCATTCTTTAGAAATGTTGGCCCATATTGATAGGATAGCATCTTGCAGTTGATGGAGATTTGTGGGATGCACATCCAGGGCACGAAGCTCCCGTTCCACCACATCCCAAAGATGTTCTATTGGGTTGAGATCTGGTGACTGTGGGGGCCATTTTAGTACAGTGAACTCATTGTCATGTTCAAGAAACCAATTTGAAATGATTCGAGCTTTGTGACATGGTGCATTATCCTGCTGGAAGTAGCCATCAGAGGATGGGTACATGGTGGTCATAAAGGGATGGACATGGTCAGAAACAATGCTCAGGTAGGCCGTGGCATTTAAACGATGCCCAATTGGCACTAAGGGGCCTAAAGTGTGCCAAGAAAACATCCCCCACACCATTACACCACCACCACCAGCCTGCACAGTGGTAACAAGGCATGATGGATCCATGTTCTCATTCTGTTTACGCCAAATTCTGACTCTACCATCTGAATGTCTCAACAGAAATCGAGACTCATCAGACCAGGCAACATTTTTCCAGTCTTCAACTGTCCAATTTTGGTGAAAAATTGCAGCCTTTTTTTCCTATTTGTAGTGGAGATGAGTGGTTCCCGGTGGGGTCTTCTGCTGTTGTAGCCCATCCGCCTCAAGGTTGTGCGTGTTGTGGCTTCACAAATGCTTTGCTGCATACCTCGGTTGTAACGAGTGGTTATTTCAGTCAAAGTTGCTCTTCTATCAGCTTGAATCAGTCGGCCCATTCTCCTCTGACCTCTAGCATCAACAAGGCATTTTCGCCCACAGGACTGCCGCATACTGGATGTTTTTCCCTTTTCACACCATTCTTTGTAAACTCTAGAAATGGTTGTGCGTGAAAATCCCAGTAACTGAGCAGATTGTGAAATACTCAGACTGGCCCTTCTGGCACCAACAACCATGCCACGCTCAAAATTGCTTAAATCACCTTTCTTTCCCATTCTGACATTCAGTTTGGAGTTCAGGAGATTGTCTTGACCAGGACCACACCCCTAAATGCATTGAAGCAACTGCCATGTGATTGGTTGATTAGATAATTGCATTAATGAGAAATTGAACAGGTGTTCCTAATAATCCTTTGGTGAGTGTATATTAGCATTGCTCATCAAACATTATCATGAGCAAGTGTATCACCAAGGGAGAGGAATGACTGTAAATGAACTGTGATCAAACGATTTTGGGATGTAGCAAAGCAGTGTCTTCATATATCTACAAATGCATTAAGTGCAGGAAATTCAGAAGATGCACCGAAGAGTCAAGTCAAGTCAAGTCAACTTTATTTATATAGCATTTTTTACAGTGCCGATTGTTTCAAAGCAGCTTCACAGTGTTAAACAGGAAAATAATGCAACAGATTTTGATTCGGCTGTACAGCCCCTCTGGAGAAAACTGGTCAGTCATCTAGCTCATTTCAATTGTCATATAGCGACAATGTGGGCAGATCAGTAATTTAGTCTATATAGTTAATTTAGTTTAGTAATTTAATTTATTTGGATATTTAGTTGAAATGTAGTGTCCCCAACTGAGCAAGCCAAGCCAAAGGTGACAGTGGCAAGGAACCAATACTCCGTCAGGTGGCATAATGGAGAAAAATAAACCAGAAACCAGGCTCTGTTGGGGTGCCAGTTCTCCTCTGGCCAATTAACAAACAGTGTATGATTATTATTCTGGCAACCTTGCAGGTCAGAAGTCATATTAGATGACAAGTCATATTAGATCTGAATATTCGAAAGATCGGAGGCATCACACCGGAGACGGGTTTATTGATGACGTGTCGATTAAACAATTATTAAATAGGAATATTCGAAGGATCGGAGTCATCGATCGGTATTATCAACAGGCCAGAATTTTGAGACCGCAATAGACGTAATGGAGTATAATGCGTTAAGAGCTCGCTCAAGTACTGGGGAGCTAAACCATTTAGTGCTTTGTAAGTAATTAACAAGATTTTAAAATGTATGCGATGTGTAATAGGGAGCCAGTGCAGTGTTGACAGAACCGGGCTAATATGGTCATACTTCCTGGTTCTAGTAAGAAGAGCTGCTGCGTTTTGGACCAGCTGCAGTTTATTTATTAAGCGAGCAGGGCAACCACCCAGTAGAGCATTACAATAATCTAGCCTTGAGGTCATGAACGCATGCACTAACTGTTCAGCATTTTGCATTGAAAGCATGTGCCGTAATTTAGATATATTTTTAAGATGGTAGAATGCAGTTTTACAGATGCTAGAAACGTGGCTTTCAAATGAAAGATTTGTATCAAAGAGCACACCCAAGTTCCTAACTGACGACGAGAACTTGACAGAGCAGCCATCGAGCGTTAGACAGAATTCTAGGATGTTACTTGTGGAGTTTTTTTGTCCAATAATTAAAATTATTTTTTATTTTTTTATTAAGTTGCAGGAAATCCAGTCATCCAATTTTTTATATCAGCTATGCATTCCGTTAATCTTATGAATTGGTAAGTTTCATCAGGGCGTGAAGAAATATAGAGCTGAGTATCGTCAGCATAACAATGAAAACTAACACCATGCTTCCTAATGATATCTCCCAGTGGTAGCATGTACAGGGTGAAAAGCAACGGTCTTAGCATTGAGCCTTGCGGTACTCCATACTGAACTTGTGATCGGTGTGACATCTCTTTATTTCCTGCTACAAACGGATAACGGTCATAACGGTCAAGTATGATTTAAACCATGCCAATGCAATTCCACTAATGGCAACATAATTTTTCGAGTCTATTCAAAAGAATGTTGTGGTCGATAGTATCTAATGCAGCGCTAAGATCGAGTAACACTAATAGAGATATACAACCACGATCGGATGATAAGTAAATAATTTGTAACTAAATAGGAAATACAAACGAGATAATTAACAGGACACAGCTGGAAGGAACTTAACTAATGAGTGTTACCATGGGGACATGCGAATGGTGGGAAAACTGAACAAAGGAACATGTGACATGGAAATAGGAGGACAACACAAACAGACAAGCATGTGACACTACTTGCATTACTAAAAATTTTTTGGTTGTCTTGACAAGAAGTTAAGTTCAAAAGATTATGGTACTCATTAAATGAACAAAAGTATTTAAGTTGACTTAAACTGGAGCGAATTAGTTGAGGTAACCTAAAAAGTTGAGTGTGAAAGGTTGCCTTGTTTTTTCAAGTTGGCTCAACTTATTTTTTTAGTTGTCTTGACAAGAAGTTTTAAGTTCAAAAGATTACCTGGTATTCATTAGATGAACAAGTTGATTTTAACTGGAGTGGATTAGTTGAGTTAACTTAAAAGTTTGAATGCGATAAGTTGCTTTATTTTTTTAAGTTAGCTCAACTTTTTTTTTTTTGCAGTGCAGATCTAGCAGTTTTTACGGCCTTTTTGTATGCAATCATGGTCTCTTTCCACGAAATGCAAAAAACTTCCAGTTTTGTTTTCTTCCAGCTGCACTCCATTTTTCTGGCTGCTGTTTTAAGGGCCAGAGTGTGTTGTTTATTTGTTGGACATCAATAAAATTTTTACCGTTCAATGGTTTTGATGGTTTTTTGTATTTACTAATTCGTGGAACAGACACAGTCTCTATGTGATAATATCTAGGTGAAAGAGTCTCTATGTGTTGGGATTTATCTGACTTCTGTGACGTGAGACAGCTAGCAGACGGTCGGGTAAGCCAGTCCGACTTCCAGCTTCCTGACCTGGGCCCCAGTTAGTCAAGGTTTAGCTCTAAGACTATGTGCCAAATTACTAGAGAGAAGAGCGGCACCATCCCAGGAAGGATGGATGCCATCTTTTTTCAACAGGTCAGGTCTGCCCCAAAAGCTTTTCCAATTGTCTATGAACCCAATGTTATTTTGCGGACATCACTTAGACAACCAAGAGCAAAGGATGGCGAATCTTCCTCAGGAACATATGGAGACAACCCCTCCATTCACATACTCTGGGATGGACTGTTTCAGTCCTTTCTACATCAAAGAAGGAAGAAAGGAGTTGAAGCATTATGGGCTGCTATTTACATGTATGTGTTCCAGGGCTGTACATGTAAAAATGCTGGGTGATTTATCCACTGACGCATTCATTAATGCTTCGTTTGTGCTAGACGAGAATTTGCTGAAGCACTAAAGGAAATGAATCAAGAGAGCCTAAAGGAGTTTGGCTGTGAGTTCATCATGAACACCCCATCAGCCATTCACATGGGTGGCATTTGGGAGAGGCAAATTCGGACAATAAGAAGTGTCTTGACATCCATTCTGGATCAATCAGCCCAAAGACTTGATAGTGCCTCTCTAAGAATATTTCTCTATGAAGTCATGGCTATTGTGAATAGCAGACCCTTAACCACAGAGCATCTGAATGATCCATCTGGTCCGCAGCCTCTTACACCTAACCATATCCTGACGATGAAGTCTTCAATAATTTTACCACCACCTGGAGAGTTTGTCAAGGAAGACCTTTACCTACATAAGAGGTTCTGGTCACGTTGGAGAATATCTTCTAAACCTGCAACACAGGCAGAAATGGCACAAACTGTAGAAATGTAAAGGTCAATGACATTGTCATTCTGAAAGATGACACGGCTCCACGCAGTCAGTGGAAGTTAGCAAAGGTAACAGAAGTGCACAGTGGTACAGATGACTGTGTGAGAACAGTGAAGTTATTGATCAGTGATTCAACATTGGATAAATAGGGCAAACGTGTAACTAAACCGACTTACCTCGAAAGGCCAATCCAGAAAATAGTTACCATGATTGAAGCTGATTAAGAGCTTAGAGCCTTTTGTCTACCAGTCCTTGGGTTAGTCCATAATACGTTTGATTAAAGGTTATATCACTTAAGTTCTAAGTTCTAAAATCTCAAGAACGTGCTTTGGTGGGAGTGTAACTGACAGGGAAATCAGTTTATATTTCATGCTTATTTAATTTTTTTGTTAACTTTTAAATGGAAACTGCTAAAGAGCTGTTTGAGTGGAGACTTTTATTATGAAAAGCACAGAGTAACTCAGGAAGAAAGAGGTCTGCACAGCATGGAAAGTTGAAGAGTATTACACATTTCTAACGTAATATTGTACTCATCTGAAGTTAAAGGGACATCACATGCAAGATTTAGATCTCTTTTGGTAATAAGCAGCCAATGAAGTAAGTTTTCATTTGTATTATATGTGATTAATGTGGATTGTGTTGCTGTGTAGAAAGGAGTGATATCTGTACAAAGACTATTAAAGTGAACTTAACTCTGTTTGAAAAGTTTACAAAGACAACATTTATTTATTTCCTTTATATTCTTTATTTTAACTTTATTTTTGTGTATCTAGTTGTAACGCAGTTCGGATCTTCCAGGAAGAAGGAGGCGGGAAACCGGCGAACATTTAAAACTTTAATCAAATAAATTAAACAAAATGAAAGTCACTGCGGAAGCCCCTCACGGACGACTGCCGCGCACACACACAAAACCAAACGTAAACAAAAACACAACATAAATCCAGGCCTGGTCCTCTCTTGTCTTGCACTGTCATCGCTCCTCCTTTTATGCTCCGTCACTCCTCCGTGAGACGAGACCGGTGTGGCGCGCAGCTGGAGCTCATTATCGCTCGTCACCGGCCCGCTCTCACGGTCCCTCGCCTCACTGCTCGCCACACTAGTTCTCATGGCATCTCGAGTTGGATGGTTATCTTCATGGTGAACCAGTCAATAAATCGCCAGTCATCAGAGAAATCCTTGTGCTCGTGAAATTACTGGGGGGAGCTACAATCGCACAACTGGAAAAGGCTCTCAGCCAATCAGATTCGAGAACCAGAAAGAATTGTTGTATAAAGTGATTTATATGACTTGTGCACTATATCCCTATAGTCTTATGACGCCATATTATTCTTTTGTTAAAAACAGATCAGAATTTGTATTTATTTGTCTTTGCTGATAATCTTTCCAGTGAGCTGTTAAATGCTGTGACCAAATCTTTGAGTGAATTGAACTCGAAAACTTTATTAGTCTGATTTGTGAATGAATCATTGTCACACAAATCAAATTTGTTGGAATATAAACACACCCTAGCTAACAAAAACTTGTTGCTAATGTTTATGTTAAGTTATGAAAACCTTGTTTTTGAATGTTCTCTGAACATTTAAAATGGCCATTTTTTTATTAATTACTTTTTTTGGGTTATGTGAATGTTAAGGAAACATTCCACTTTATCATTTTCTAAACATTGTGGGAACATTACTGTTAAATGTTTTTTGAACATTCTGAATATTTGAAAAAATGTAGATGCAATTCCAACTAAAACGTTTCAGGTAAAAACCTTGAATGATGCAAAGGTTTTTGTGCTAACGTTTTGAGAACATTAGTAAAGACTAGATAACTTTGAACGAACATTCTATTAATGTTACTGGAAGGATGTTTGTTCATAACTTTAAGAGAACCTTGTTTGAACGTTAGCTAGTTAGCTTCATTTTGGAGCAGCCCTGGTCCTCATTTATGTTTAAGAGTGTCTAGGATATTCTTCAAAACACCTTTTGTGTTCAACAGAAGAAAGGCAGTCAAGCATGTTTGAAATAACAGCTATTTTCTTCACATCAACATATACCACAAACCTGCTCACTATTCCTGTCAATATTCCCTTTGAGGTGAAAAATTATAAATGAGTCTCATACCTGCTCAAGCGTGTACATGTTCTTACTTTCACACACACTTTCTCTCTCACAAAGATGTCATCCTGCTTTGAGTTGTGACAGGTGAGGAGAAGAAGTGTGACATGTCTTCCGCAGACGATGACCTCATTAAGCATTGCTGAGGGGAGGAATCTGGGATGCTGTTGTGTATAAAGTGAGAAAACGGCTAACACATATATGAGCCTATGTGATTTCATCATTCAACCAGGTGTGAGGCAATATGCATCTGGGAATTACATACATAAACTCTATCTACATGTGATTTACTCATAGCATGCATCAATACATACAATAGCTCCAATGTGTGACTTACAGGAGTCTGGTGCAATAAAATGCTATAATTCAAGAAAAAAAGATTGCTTGTGCAACTGATGATAAGCCAGAGAGACTGCATTTGAAAGAACATTTTTGTGCAGTTAAAGGACAACCCTGCAGTCATATTCTGTGGTTGAAAGAGTGTAACTCTAATTTTACCAGAACTTCAGAGTCAAGTTATTGGTTCACAAAAACTCATGGTGGTGTGAGACTGCCGACTGCAAACACATTTACCGCATGACTGTGAGCTAAAACATTTTGTAGTGTTGTCCGAATTCATTTTATTTCCCTATAGTGCACTATTTTATAGCAGTAATGCACGCTGATTTATAGTGTACAGCCGATGTACACTTTTAATTTATTTTTACATAATCTGTCAAATATCTGTCTGTCTGTCTGTCTGTCTATTTCTATCTATCTATCTATCTATCTATCTGTCCGTCTATCCGTATGTTATTTTGTTTTGTTTATTTTTTGTTTGTTTTATTATTTTTTATTTATTTTTTTATTTTATTCATTAATTATGTACAGAAGAATGATTAGTTTTCTGTCATTGGATGTATCCAAACAGTTGCTCACCTGTCTAATAAAACACATAATATATTAAAGTGTCTTTGGTGTTTCCATGGTTTCTACAAAATAAAAAACTAAAGGGTAACGCGGGTATGATGTCAATGATAGGTGACGCACAGACACAGTCCGTGTCCTGGTTAAAATTGCTTATTTCTGTGGATTTAAACATTCTTGGAAACATTTGGGATAATGAAAGTACACAAGTCAACAAAATATATAACATTGTTCTAGTGGTTTTTGGATATTTTAATCTTTACTTTAAAACTTTACTTTAGATA
This sequence comes from Rhinogobio ventralis, assembly GCA_039654625.1. NCBI lineage: Eukaryota > Metazoa > Chordata > Actinopteri > Cypriniformes > Gobionidae > Rhinogobio > Rhinogobio ventralis. The sequence continues at coordinate 29,300,985 of CM077212.1, forward strand.
TATATATTTTTTTTTTTTTCTGAAAACCAAACATAACATCTAGTAAATCCTTTTTAAAGAATTTTATTTGGACTGGACAAGACAAAACACTAGGTAAGAAAAGTTATTTTGCTTAACTATTTTTAATTTCTTAACTAAAATTCCCAAATTATGAGGAAATCTGGATGTTACCTACAGTATAGCCATACAGGGAATAGTGCATGGGTGAGCGAGTCAGACAGGTATCAGCACTAGCACCCTTCCTCCAATGTTGTCTGTAGACTTTAAGTATCACCTCCTTTGATCTAAGTGCTAAAAAATCATTATATTATCTGCAGCACTACAGAAACCATTCCTCGTTAAGAGATTGTTGGGCGAGAGGTCAGTCCCTGGTATTTACCTTCTTCAAACATCTCTAGTGAGCGCAAAGAGCCCTGGAAAGATCACTGAGGGGGTCAAAAGAGCAGAAATCCCATCATACCATGCAACAAAATCTATTTGATACCCCCATTTCTCCATGTTAAATTAAACCATCGGCACCTGCCAGGCTTATCTGTCAAACTGCTCCTGACTCGCTCATCCATTGTAAACACATTGCCGAACGATCGATCCGAACAGCTGCTACTGTAATAGTCTTCCTCCACAATTATAAGGATGTTGGGGCTGTTTTGTTGTTCGTTTAATATGGCGAGGGTTTTGGGAATATCACTTTCAGATGTCTCCGGCATACTCGTCTCAAATATTGATCGCACTCTGTCATGGCCAGCGCAGCTGTGATGGGCTCATAAGCTTCATTCTGTCATTTTTTTCTGCAGGTGAGATGAAATTGTGATGCTTGAGGCAGCTTGTTTTAATTTCACCCTCTCTATATGCTCCATTGAATTACAATGGCAGTTTCTTAATTATGCAATTCATCAAATTCTAAATACAGAAAAGTTCTAATTAAAACAGATATCTTGATGCAAACCATTTAACAGGTCTAACTAGAAAAACACAGGGGCAAAAGCCTTACATTATGGAAAAAGCATCATTTTGACATTTGCAATCGTAATTTTGACAGTTGTGGTTTGATTTTCATCTCTTCTATTTATTTTTTGATGACTTTCATGCTACATCATAAGCCCTACTTCACAGCTCTCAAACAGATCTGATTTGATCTTTGTGTACCAATGCAGTCAGAATATCATTTATACATAACCTCTTTTTTCACTTTATTTTCAACTTTTCATCTTTTCCCATCTTGAAAGAAATTCTTAAAGTAGGGATGTTTGTGACCCTTTTTACCATGCTGATATGTTTTTGATGCGCCTCAAGTTCTTTTTTCAGTCCAAAGTTGTTGTCAGGAAAAAGTAGATAAAAATGTATTTTGCTCCAAGCAAGAACAAAATAAACAATTCGTTCTCACACAATTGTAACTTTTCTCAGTCAGAGAAATTGCAACCGGTGCTTCTGCCATTTGTCAGTTTGCTTTGTTTGACTTCACGTTGCTGAGGCGCATGGTGTTTTTCTGATCTTTTGTTGAGTACACAGGTCACTCTACTAGAAGCAGCCACTGTTCCACACACACTAAAAGGCTATGAACAGGGAGGTGATTTTTCCATATTTACACATATTTTCTGAACTGAAGTATGACCCAACTGCGTAAATCTCAGAGTGATTGTTTATAAATATGTTGCCAACAAAAAAGAAGCTCTAAATAAACGTTTGGAAGCTATAAATAATTATTACAGCCATAAATAACAGTGTCTTAATTTTTACATTATTATTATTATTGTTATTATATCACAGTAAAATGGTATTATTTCAATAGTAATATATTTCTATATATAATTGTAATAATATTATAATATTCAGAAGTATATATATTTTTATTTTACAGTACAGTAGTATTGCAATAGTAATATAATTGTATATAATTTAATTATTATAATAAATATATATATATATATATATATATATATATATATATATGCAGTGGTGGTCAGAATTATTGGCACCCCTGGTAAATATGATCAAATATGGCTGTAAAAAATAAATCTGCATTGTTTATCCTTTTGATCTTTTATTCAAAAAAATCACAAAAATCTAACCTTTCATTGAAGTAAAAGGATGGAAAGTGGGGGGTAAATCACATTATGAAATAAATGCTTTTCTCTAAAACACGTTGGCCACAATTATTGGCACCCTTTTATTAAATACTTTTTGCAACCTCCTTTTGCCAAGATAACAGCTCTTCTTCTATTATGCCTGATGAGTTTGGGGAACACCGGACAAGAGATCAGAGACCATTCCTTCATACAGAATCTCTCCAGATCCACTCATTTTCTATAGGGTTCAGGTCAGAGGACTGGAATGGTCATGGCAGAAGCTTCATTTTGTGCTCGGTGACACATTTGTGTGTTGATTTTGATGTTTGTTTTGGATCGTTGTCCTGATGGAAGATCCAACCACGGCCCATTATAAGATTTCTAGCAGATGCCGTCAGGTTTTGATTTTTTATCTGTTGGTATTTGCTACAATCCATGATACCATGTATCTGAACAAGATGTCCAGGACCTCCAGCAAAAAAATAGGCCACAACATTAAAGATCCAGCTGTGTTTTTAACCGTGGGCATGGGGTACTTTTTATCCCTGTTTGCACCAAACCCATCTGGTGGATTTGCTGCCAAAAAGCTCTTTTTATAGTTTCATCTGACCATATATGCAGGTCCCTTTTGAATTTCCAGTCGTGTCTGACAACTGAATATGCTGGAGTTTGTTTCTGGATGAGCAAGAAGGATTCTTCTTGAATCCCTCCCAAACAACATGTGGTGATGTAGGGGTTGTTTGATTTTTTTTTTTTAGGCTTTCTGACCCCAAGACTCAACTAATCTCTGCAATTCTCCATCTGTGATCCTTGAAGAGTCTTTGTCTACTCAAACTTTCCTCCTCGCCATGCATTAAGACAATATAGACACACGTCCTCTTTCAGGCAGATTTGTAACATCTTTATTTGATTGGAACTTCTTCATTATTGCCCTGATGGTGGAAATGGGGATTTTCAATGCTTTAGCTATTTTCCTACAGCCACTTTATATTTTGTGAAGCCTTTGTGTTTCCTCATTTTTATACTCCTGTGGAACAAGACATCATAGCTGGACAGTTCCTAGTCACCCTGGTGTGCTAAAAAATGTGAATATTAATGGGTATATACTTCAGAGATATTTTACTCATAAAAAAATCTAGGGGTGCCAATAATTGTGGCCAATGTGTTTTGGAGAAAAGCATTATTTCATAATGTGATTTACCCCCAACTTTCCATTCTTTTACTTCAATGAAAGGTAAAATTATTGCAAATTTTTTTAATGATAGATCAAAAGGATAAACAATGCAGATTTATTTTTACAGCCATCTTTGATCATATTTACCAGGGGTGCCAATAATTCTGACCACCACTGTATATATATATATATATATATATATATATATATATATATATATATATATATCATACAAAATAAAACATTTATTACACAATTGTTTTTGTATATTCATATTTAGTGGGGAATTTGGAATGGTAAGGACAATATACACTCACCTAAAGGATTATTAGGAACACCTGTTCAATTTCTCATTAATGCAATTATCTAATCAACCAATCACATGGCAGTTGCTTCAATGCATTTAGGGGTGTGGTCCTGGTCAAGACAATCTCCTGAACTCCAAACTGAATGTCAGAATGGGAAAGAAAGGTGATTTAAGCAATTTTGAGCGTGGCATGGTTGTTGGTGCCAGACGGGCCGGTCTGAGTATTTCACAATCTGCTCAGTTACTGTGATTTTCACGCACAACCATTTCTAGAGTTTACAAAGAATGGTGTGAAAAGGGAAAAACATCCAGTATGCGGCAGTCCTGTGGGCGAAAATGCCTTGTTGATGCTAGAGGTCAGAGGAGAATAGGCCGACTGATTCAAGCTGATAGAAGAGCAACTTTGACTGAAATAACCACTCGTTACAACCGAGGTATGCAGCAAAGCATTTGTGAAGCCACAACACGCACAACCTTGAGGCGGATGGGCTACAACAGCAGAAGACCCCACCGGGAACCACTCATCTCCACTACAAATAGGAAAAAGAGGCTACAATTTGCACGAGCTCACCAAAATTGGACAGTTGAAGACTGGAAAAATGTTGCCTGGTCTGATGAGTCTCGATTTCTGTTGAGACATTCAGATGGTAGAGTCAGAATTTGGCATAAACAGAATGAGAACATGGATCCATCATGCCTTGTTACCACTGTGCAGGCTGGTGGTGGTGGTGTAATGGTGTGGGGGATGTTTTCTTGGCACACTTTAGGCCCCTTAGTGCCAATTGGGCATCGTTTAAATGCCACGGCCTACCTGAGCATTGTTTCTGACCATGTCCATCCCTTTATGACCACCATGTACCCATCCTCTGATGGCTACTTCCAGCAGGATAATGCACCATGTCACAAAGCTCGAATCATTTCAAATTGGTTTCTTGAACATGACAATGAGTTCACTGTACTAAAATGGCCCCCACAGTCACCAGATCTCAACCCAATAGAGCATCTTTGGGATGTGGTGGAACGGGAGCTTCGTGCCCTGGATGTGCATCCCACAAATCTCCATCAACTGCAAGATGCTATCCTATCAATATGGGCCAACATTTCTAAAGAATGCTTTCAGCACCTTGTTGAATCAATGCCATGTAGAATTAAGGCAGTTCTGAAGGCAAAAGGGGGTCAAACACAGTATTAGTATGGTGTTCCTAATAATCCTTTAGGTGAGTGTATATATATATATATTGTCCTTAGCTGATCACATGCCTGATGAGATACATTTATTTCCATGGAGACAAACCTAACAACTTTGCTGCATGGCTGAAGTTATCTCAAAAGAGTTAAATGTTAACTGTCTTTCCTTTCACTGCATTATAGTGAAATTAAGGTATGATACCTTTTTTCTCTCTTATTTTGGCTCAAGTTGCCACCGGTTGAAAGGAAAATATCACCTAAGAGTAAAGTAAAACCAGTCTCTCTCTCTCTCATATGGTTATTGTTATTCTCACGTCCAAAGGCAAGTCATCAGCATTTTTCATTAATATGAGTAATTACTTAAAAAAGATTTTCTGACAGGCGTGCGAGGCCTTTCAAATGCCACCTCTTTTAAATTAGTCTGACAACAAAGCTCTAAAATGGCAGCTATAATGATCCGATTTTAATTGCTCAGAATCAAACAGTGAGGCACCAATTACCACTGGGTTTCATTGTTGAGGTTGTTCAGGCCTCAGCTGTGGCTTTTAAATAAAGGTGAACCCAGGCTTGCCGACTCTATGTCAGGAGGCTATTTTGAATGTGAGCTTGCTATGTGCACAAAAGCCCTGAAAATGAGCATGTGGAGACAACACGTGACGTTGGGTTTCGAACTTCGGTGAAACGCACAAAAGGAAGTAATTTCTAAAGACCTCAGTGTGATCTGGCTCAAAGGGAGAAAGCCAAAATCAGTTTCTCCCTTCCTGACCCGTTCGTGTCTGGGGATCTTAGATAGGAATGACCTCTAACTTCTACAATATGACGGCACGGGGTGTCATTCACTGGAAAAGTGGATTAATTTTCTCGCAAATTGACTGTTAATTCCTCTCTTATCTATGCGGCTGATTGGCTTAGAATGACTGCTGTGCCTCTCTGGTTCCCAGTGGCATCTAGCGTGTCCTGGTGATCAGGACGTTTTGATGGGGTTTTTTTGTTTTTTTTGCTGTCGGGACTGGTACTGTTGTGCTCTCACTGGCCCGATGAGATACATTATTTCCTCCATAGTCCTGTATTTAACCTTCAGAGGGTTCTGAACCCCCCACCCCCACCAGCTTATGCAATTATCCCATAGCAGTACAGAAATTACACCAACCTAATTAATTAGTCACTGTTTATGAGTTTTAGTCACAGTACCTCTGCATGTGGACGCAATAAAAGCACCGCTGCGGTTGCCATCACAGGGTTTGAACTCAGTCTACTGATGGTCATTCATGGAATAGTTTATTTAAAAAAGAAAGAAAAATCTGTAATTTACTCATCCTCACATTGTTCTCCTTTGTCCATTTTTTTTTCTTTAGTAAACATCAAGTTTCACGGATATTCCTTGGTGCTCTCCTGTACAATGAAAGGGAAATCTGCTCAGATACAACAATCAACAAGTCAAGTCACCTTTATTTATATAGCGCTTTTTTACAATACAGATTGTTTCAAAGCAGCTTTACAGTGATAACAGGAAAATAACGCAACAACATTTGTTTCAGTTGTACAGTAGCTCTGGAGAAAACAGTGATGTCATTGTCCAGCTCAGTTCAATTCTCATACAATGGTGTCAATGCTGGCAGATCAGTATAGAATATTTTGTGTCCCCAACTAAGCAAGCCAAAAGCCAAAGGCAACAGAAGCAACGGTGGCAAGGAGCCAAAACTCCATCAGGTGACAGAATGGAGAAAAAAACCTTGAGAGAAACCAGGCTCAGTCGGCGGGCCAGTTCTCCTCTGGAGACGAAACGAACGACTAGTGTATGATTATGATTCAGGCAATATTACAGGTCAGAAGTCAGGTTAGATCGGAACATTAAGAGTATTTGTCCAGTTCCATCTGGTTGAAGATCGGAGTCATCACGCCGGAGACAGGCTTGTTGAGGATCAGTGCCACTGGCTATTGTGTCGATGAGGCCTTCACAGGGCATCTGATCTGGATACAACCCGGATCCGGCTGACTACAGTAAACCTTGTTAAAAACAGAGCGTAGATGCCATTCTTCTTATGATGTAAACGAGTACATCGGGTGTTGTAGGAAGTGTTCCCAGTTCCGGCTGACCTAGTTAATGCAGCCTAACAATTATTTAACTGATTTGAATAATAGACATTGTTACAGTAATGTTCTATGTGTATGCCACAGTAAAGAGATTTTTAGTCTATATTTAAACTAACAGAGTGTGTCTGCTTCCGAACAATGCTAGGAAGACTGTTCCAAAGTTTAGGTGCTAAACAGAAAAAGGATCTACCGCCAGCAGTTGATTTTGATATTTTAGTAGAACGCAAAAGACATGAAGGAGTATAATATGTTAAGAGCTTGCTCAAGTACTGGGTAACAACCATTTAGTGCTTTGTAAGTAATAAGCAAGATTTTCAAATGTATACAGTGTTTATTAGGGAGCCAGTGCAGTGTGGACAGAACCGGGCTAATATGATCATACTTCCGTTTTGGACCAGCTGGAATTTGTTTATTAAGCGAGCAGGGCAACCACCCAGTAGAGCATTGCAATAATCTAGCCTTGAGGTCATGAATGCATGAACTAACTGTTCAGCATTTTGCATTGAGAGCATGTCGTAATTAAGATGACAAAACGAATGCGGTTTTACAGATGCTAGAAACGTGGCTTTCAAATGAAAGATTGGTATCAAAGAGCACACCCAGGCTCCTAACTGACGACGAGGACTTGACAGAGCAGTCATCAAGTGTTAGACCATAATTAGAAACTCTGTTTTTTCAGAATTAAGTCGTTTTTCTACTTATTTCTGGCAAGTAACACATTAAATTAAATGTGAAATTTTGAAGTAGAAAGACTGAAATAGCATTTTCTTGTAAAATGTTCTCCAATAATCTTTGTTTTTTTATTTGTAAGTTTTTATGAATTTTTTATTAACTTTGAAAAATCATAGAATTTTGGGTAACACTGTATTTTAAGGTGACGTAATTACACGTTACTACATGTACTTACTATAGTAATAACAGTAAATTATGCATAATTACAAGTAACTAACCCTAAACCAAACCCTAACCGTAACTGTAACTTTAAAGTAAGTACATGTAGTTAATTTATATCACTTAGTACTTATTTAAGTAAGTACAATGTAACAACGTCACCTTAAAATAAAGTGTAACCAAATTTTGTCTTTTATGGGAACTAACTTTTTAATCGTTTTACTGTCTACATTGGTAAAGGAAATATAAACAAATAATCTTCTCATAATCTCATAATGTTTATCCTTTATACAGACTGATTGACATGTCTATCAGTAGCCCAGCTTTATGTCTTCATTATTTTCCCTATTTTCCCAGCGTTGATAGATTGGTAAACATCTTTCCTCTGATTCACAAGACGAGTCTTGCAAGTGAAGAATGGAAGGAAGATGATGTGAAAGAGAGAGAGACTTATTTGAAAGCCTCCTCATTTATGCATGGAAAGGGTGCCTGGGAATTTTTAAGCTGAAAACATCTTGCTCTGTTACTTCCACCCCGAGTCCAAATAAATTAGATTTATGCCCCGTCCTTTTTACCTCTCTCACACACACACAGTTATACATCCTTTAATTTTAGTTTTTTTTTTTTGCTATTCAGACATATGCATACAGTAGCCTACATCCCCCCAGCTATGCATACTAATGACATTTGTTTTTTAAAACATTAATTTGGTACAGTGTGACCATATGAAAATACACTTTTTGCCTTCACTTTCTTGTTATTCAGAAAAAACTGACAACATAGTGGCATCAATTATATTATTGCAGTTATAATTTTTTAATGTAATTATTATATCAGAACCAGCATTAACTTCTTGAGCAGTTTGAGCTACAGTAGCTCGTCTGTTTGATCGGATCACAAGGGGCAGCCTTCGCTCCCCGCGTGCATCAATGAGCCTTGGCCGCCCATGACCCTGTCGCCAGTTCACCACTGTTCTTTCCTTTAGTCAAAATTTGACAATTTTTATTGTGGTACCCATTGAGTATCTGAGTATTTTAGCATCTGGTAAAAGAAGCCATGTTGTGTTGTCACTTTAAAATAAGATTAGGTGCAAAGTGTGTGCTTGCTTTGATAAGTTGTCAAGTAACTCACTAAACAGAAATGTATTTATGGCAAGCAAATGATGTTTAATGCTCTTATTTGGCAGGAGTTGCTCAATCTCCTTTGGCAACAAGCTTTCATCACACACTCTTAATCTCCCTCAAACTGAACTTCCAGAAGGCAGAGCAGGCAGTACAACGATAAAATTCAGTAACGGAAAACTCTCACACTTGTACAGGAGGGAGTTCCTTTTCATTATTGTTTTTGCTGAGTACGTTTGGCACGTAAGCAGAATCATGCAACGTTCACCATGCCATTCTTCTCAAAGAAGTTCTGTAAACATTAATCATATGCTTTGAATTAAATGTGACATTTTGTCAAGTAGAAAGACTGAAATCTCGGATGGGGCAGATACAGGTACTATGCGAATTGGGAAGCAGGAATACTGTGTCCCAAATCATTGAATGTTTAGACATTTTGGCTATTTGAGTGCAGAATGCTTCACAGCTTTAGCTGCAGCCTGAATATCCAAGGACATGCAGAGTTGAAATGCTACCCATTCAATTTAGCTCTGATTCCAGAAATCTATCTTTTATGTACACGTTTTAGACTCTGACTGAAGGTTTTTTCATGGAAACAACATCAGAAGCTTGCTGCTTAGAGGGAACATTGGTTCTCACCTTTACCCCGTCCCTTATCCTCAAAAATCCATCACTGACCCTCAGAGTCAAACCTCAGACAGTCGCCCATGAAATTAATCTTGTAGTTAGCACAAGAAAACCTGTGAGAGGAGTACAGAGGTTGTAGTCTTTATTGCATGTGAATAAAGTTTAAGTGAAGGATAAGAAATGGATATAATAGTTTTATAGGTGAAATTCTTGCCTGCCACGGCAGCGGTCAAGGTACACAGCAAGTTCATATCTCGACTGGATCTGATACTCACAGCAGTGATTTCCTTTCTTATTTTTGACATTTTGACTACTTTTGTTGTTAAACAAACAGTAGAGAGAGCAGGGCATATAAGTGCTGTCAGTCGATAAAAAAATTTAAAATAATAAAAAACACAATTTTTTTCTGTAATTAATCACAATTAAAAACATTGTTTAGTTTAGTTTTTAATAGTTTTATATTGAAATAATTTCACAGTTACTCTCCAAATTAATGTAGAAAAAACTTAAAGTTTGTTGTAATAGCCTCTTTTGATCTTTTTTTTTTTTTACATTAATGAGAGACATTCAACCTTACAGTATTATTGAAAGCTATATCAATTTCTGCATTTATTAGGTTTTTAAAAATATTGTGTATATTGTGAACTTAAAACAATATTTACATACAGTACACCCATTATAATAAATGTCATATTTACCTGTGGCCTTCCTATCTGACACCTTTCTATCAGAACCAGCATTAACTTCTTGAGCAGTTTGAGCTACAGTAGCTCATCTGTTTGATCAGACCACATGGGCCAGCCTTCGCTCCCCACATGCATCAATGAGCCTTGGCTGCCCATGACCCTGTTGCCGGTTCACCACTGTTCCTTCCTTGGATGGATCACTTTTGATAGATACTGACCACTGCAGACCGGGAACACTCCACAAGAGCTGCAGTTTTGGAGAAGCTCTGACGTCTAGCCATTACAATTTGGCCCAAACTCGCTCAAATCCTTACGCTTGTCCATTTTTCCTGCTTCTAACATATCAACTTTGAGGACAAAATGTTCACTTACTGCCTAATATATCCCACCCACTAACCTAACAGGTGCCGTGATAAAGAGATAATCAGTGTTATTCACTTAACCTGTCATAATGTTATGCCTGATACACTCACTGGCCACTTTACTAGGTACATCTGCTCTTTAACGCAAATATATATATAATCAGCCAATCACATGGCAGCAACTGAGAATCAGAATAGGGAAGAAAGGTGATTGAAGTGACTTTGAACATGGTACAGTTGTTGGTGCCAAGCAGTTTCTGAGTATTTCAGAAACTGCTGGTCTACTGGGATTTTCAAGCACAACTATTTCTGGGGTTTACAGAGAATGGTCCAAAAGAGAAAATATCCACTGAGTGGCAGTTCTGTGGGTGAAAATGCCTTGTTGATGCCAGAGGTCAGATGAGAACAGATTCGACTGATAGAAGAGCAACAGTATGTCAAATAACCACTTGTTACAACCGAGGTCTGCAGAAGAGCATCTCTGAACGCACATGTCGAACCTTGAAGCAGACGGGCTACAGCAGAAGAAGACATAACGGTGACACTCCTGTCAGCTAAGAACAGGAAACTGACGCTACAGTTCACACAGGCTTACCAAAATGGGACAATAGAAGATTGGGAAAATGATGAGTCTGATGAGTCTCGATTTCTGCTGTGACATTCAGATGGTAGGTTCAGAATTTGGCGTAAACAACTTGAAAGCATGGATCCATCCATGGCTACTTCCAGCAGGATAATACACCATGTTACAATGCTCAAATCATTGAACATGACAATGAGTTCACTCAGCTGGCCTCCACAGTCGCCAGATCTCAATCCAATAGAGTACCTTTGGGATGTGGTGGAACAGGAGATTTGTAGCATGGATGTGCAGCTTATATTATACTGCCATTCAAACGTTTGGGATCGGTACGTTTTTTATTGTTTTTGAAAAAAGTCTCTTATGCTCACCAAGGCTGCATTTATTTGATTAAAAACACAAAACAAACAGTAATATTGTGAAATATTATTACAATTTAAAATAACTGTTTTTTATTTGAATATATTTTGAAATGTAATTAATATTTGTGATGCAAAGCAGAATTTTCAGCATCATTACTCAAGAAACATTTCTGATTATTATCAATGTTGAAAACAGATTCTTTGATGAATAGAAAGTTCAAATGAACAGCATTTATTTGAAATATAATCTTTTGTAACATTATAAATGTCTTTACTGTCACTTTTGATCAATTAACTACATCCTTGCTGAATAAAAGGGTTAATTTCTTTAATTTCTTTCCAAAAAATAAAATAATAATAATTTCTTACTGACCCCAAACTTTTCAACAGTAGTGTATAATGTTACAAAAGCTTTCTATTTCAGATAAATGCTGTTCAAAGAAAAATTGTACACAACTATTTTCAACATTCATAATAATAATAATAATAATAATAAATTTTTCTTGAGCAGCAAATCAGCATATTAGCATACAGTATATATAGTGCCATCTGTTTTTATTTTCTGCGATTACAAAAAGGATTAATTAGATAGCATTAATAGTCCAGAAATGTCAATTCCTGGAATTTTTTTTTCTTTTTTTTTTTTCTAATTTGAATTATTTCCACTTGTAGGTTGCTTTGCATTTATGATATAGCATAATGGTCTGAATTCATATGTAATTTATGTCTGGCATCATCGCTGAGCATAATATCTATAACATTTTACTGAATGACGCACTGATAATTGTCCATTCTGCACCGGTTTGGTGGAGATATTAACCTCTGCACAGATGTTACCCTCCAGGGTGAGCAGCTGGGTCCCTGTATCTCTATAAATATGTCTGCCTGATGTTCTCCATCTCTTGAGATGAGGCCAAAGCTCTTGCAGTGACATTTTATAGTACTTGGCAGCTTTTTACCTCTTAATGTTTTTATTAATACACCTCAAATCTAAAATTACTATTCACTCCTGTAATGCTGAGATAATAGTGCACCATTAACTCTCTATCTTCTCTCTCTCTCTCTCTCTGACTAATATTTTTTATAATTGTTTAGATAAACTTTTGTTTGAAAAGGGAAGGTTTGGAGGTTTCAGAAGAAAGAGGAAGAGTTCATCTCTCCAATGCTGCATGCTCCCTTGTGACACCAAATGAATGACTCCACTAATGCTGACTGACATTTCGGTTTTAACGGCATCCTGGGAAAAAAAAGTGATTTGTGAAAATCGTGAAATTATCTGCTCTCAGTAGATACAGAGAGAGAAAGTGCACCCACAGAGTGTTCCAGACTTCCAGAGTCGTTTGAACAAGAAATAACCAGCATGCTGAATAAAACATGTTGTTGCAAGCACATGGCAGCATTCAGTGCCACTCAATGCATCACCTGATGTTGGCTAATCGATTACTCATTTTTAACCTAGAATACATTTAGTATTAACATGCTTTGATTGTTAAATTTTAATGTTAAAACAGTATACCTATTTTTATTTACATTTTACACTATTTAAAATTTTATCTGCTTCAAATTTATTTTAGATTATAGTATTTATTTTACATGTACCAGCAAAAGCTGTTTTTATTTGACTCGTTCTCTGACCTTTAAAATTAAGCCTATTTCTAGTACTGTACCTTTAAGAGTCATGTGTTTTGTCTTACCCTTATTCACTTTAGTAAGTATTTTAGACCTAGCAGGGTGGTCACAACGAGTGAGAAAGGTTGACATACAGCACCTAAATCTCAAACCTCCGGGGAATTTAAAAAAATGCCGAACAGAGGAGAGTCTGCTGGCAAAAAGATAATGCGAGAGAGCTTGTAATGAAACAAGAAGCAACATGGGCAATTGGCTTTTCGGAGATAGCAAGAACTGAGGGATTTCTAATGTTGCAACATGAAGATGATGTTTTTATTCCTCAACTGTTCATAACAGTAAAGCATTATCTATTGTGAAGGGTAATTTCATTGTGGTTGTTGTAGCACTGTGATGGAATTTATTTCCAAGGAAGTACTGTGTCTATTAATGGGTATAGCTACAGTAACCTCTTCAGGTAATCAGCTTGAGATTCTTTCACCCTAAACTGGTTGTATCTGTTAAGCCTTGCAGTTTTATGAGAGGGTATACATTGACATCACTCGAACACGCCCCTCAGCCGGACTGAGTGGCAAAAGAACTGCTGCATGACTGGATTTAATAGGGGAAACTGCGAAACTGTTATCCATTTAAACTAAAGGTTGAACTCGATAGTTTTCATTGGATCTTTGGTAAGTTGTAGTGATCCATGGATATTGACATACAGCCAGGAATCGTGTTTCCAGACATTTATATGTGCCTGATTTCGACGCCGGGGAAATACATAAAGCAAATTTGCCTGTGAATGCTTCATATAAATACAATATAGGTATAAACTTGTCTAGCTTTTGTCAGTGTTTATTTAAAAACATCCAAATATGCAGAATATAAGGTAAATATTTTATTGTCAATACAATATATAACAATTAGTGCTGTCAAATTAATCACATCCAAAATAAAAGTTTGTGTTTACATAATATATGTGTGTACTGTGTATAATTATTATGTATATTTGAATATTTAAGAAATATTTGCATGTATATACTGTCTATATATTTATATCATTTATATTATATGTAAATATAAATATTTTATATATAAATATTTAAAAAAAATCTTAAATATATACATGCATGTGTGTGTATTTATATATACATAATAATTGTGGACATAACCGCAGCGACTCAGGCCGACGGTGACGTCACCTCCATCCATACCCTCTTTTATGAGCATTAGAGGGTTAAAGTTACAGTGTACATTTAAGAGCAAATTATTACATTTTGATGGAAACAAAAAAAAAAAAAAACAAAGACATAGGACATATGTATAATAGGACCAGGAACATGCGTTAATTGAAACATAATTTGCCTAGAGTAGGCAAATTATGTTTCAATTAACGCACGTTCCTGGTCCTATTTGCTCTTAAATGTACACTGTAACTTTAACCCTCTAGTGGTTAAAAACAAAACTGCATGCCTTTTGCGGAAGGACATTGTTTTGGTTGTGCTTCGGCTCTGCACGACTGTGTGGGTGAATATGCTCATAAAAGAGGGTATGGATGGACGTGACGTCACCGCCGGCCAGAGTCGCTGCAAACTGGTGGTGGTTGAGGAGAGACCCCTGACATAAGTGTAAAGAGCTTTGGGTGTACAGTAGTACATATGAAAGCGCTATATAAATGCCTCATTCATTCATTCATTCATAATAAAAAAAACACAACAAAAGTACTAAAACTTGTAACTAAAATTAAAATAAAAAAATCAAGTTCAAAACATTAACAAAACTATAATAGTAGCAATGATACCAAAATGACACTGGTCCACAGAAACTTGTTTTTACATAACTAACTTTGGCTGGTGTACAATAGTAATAATCTAAAAATAGTGCAATCTGCATCATTAGCAAAGCTGTAGAGTGCTATGGTTAAATCCTGCTCTCCTTGTCTACTTGCCAGTCTGCGGCTGTACTTGTTGTGTAAACACCCTTCACTTTCAATTATCCATCTGACTCATGGACCCCATTTACCAATTAGACTGTGACAGTGTAGCAATAAGGAGAAAATTAACAATTAGAAGAGGCCTGCTGACCTGCACCCTGAATGAATAACATAGTCATGGAAAAGGGATATATATAGAGGTAAGAAAAACAATCATTAACTTACATTTTTGAAGAATATGGAAGTACGGCTGAACTGTAATGCAGACATTATGGATGTTGATGACATTATTATTAGCGAAGGCATTCATCGAGGCATGCTTTTGGCTTCATGGTGAATGTGTGGAAGATCCTTTATGTTCTGATAATTTCCCTCTACTTATACATCTGCATTTGTCTTTGCATTACCCCACTTCTCATTATATTTGCTTTATGCAAGTACGAGAAAGCAGGCAGTTACTGCAATTGCAATACACAATCTGGTTGAGCTAACTTTCTCATCCTCAAGGAGCGACAGTGTTATGTACATTCAAATGTGTTATTATTATTCAAGTGAATTGCTATAAACGTATTGACTAACTTATTATATAGAAATATTATCATCAAACTCTTGCTCTGCCATGTTTCTAGTCAACTTGAAAGACAAAACTGACCATAATGTCTGCTATAGTGGCCCTTGTGGCAATACTGAGAATGCAACATGTTCTTGCATTATATATACAGCTACATAAATACAGTTAAAATCTGTTTGGTTTGGGGTTTGTAAGATATTTTAATATTTTTGAAAGAAGTCTCGTATGCTCACCAAGGCTGCATTTATTTAATCAAAAATACAGTAAAAAGATAAAAAAAAGGCCCACATGCTTACTCAATGAAGAAAAAACAATGCTATCTTGCGACCAATTTGTACATATTTGTACGAGGTGGCTAATTCACAAATTCGTACAACCTCACTCATATGAATTTGTATGATTTGTCTATACTGCAGTGATGGGATGACCTCACTCGTTAGCCACCTTGTAAAGAATACGTACAAATTGCCGGGAGATCAGTCTGGGAAAACTGACAATTGTAAGATAAAACCACTATTTTCATAAGAGAACGGCAGACGTTTCACATGTGACATGTGACCTCTCAATTAGGCATTGAGAAAAAGGTCACGTGTGGTTTGTCCAGTTGGCTCCAAAATCTCCTGAACTTGCACTCCAGTGTTCTTAGGGCCAGGTTTACTTACAGCTTGCACCAGCACAAACTCTCTTTTGCCTTTGAAAAACTACTGTCAGGATTTACTAAAGACACGCAGTGAAAAATTAGCTGCTGGAAAGGCATGGATTTTTGCGGCTGACCTTATTGCATATGCATTTGTATGAGTTTCCCTTTCAGATGCAAAATTTATGGGAGGAGAGTATATAAATGAATCACGCAAGGTGATTTACTAAGGTTTTGCGCTGGTCATTTTACTGGTATTTGCACCATTATTTACCGCCCAAATAGCATGTCTTAAACCAGAAGCTAATTTGCGCTGTTCTTGGTAGATTGCGTTGGTCATTATGGAAATGATTCAGCTGCGTCTGTGTTCTTTAATATGGCACTCACAGAGCTTTCCACTCCGATCTGCGCTTTTATGGGATTGCGTTTAGTAAATCTGGCCCTTAAAGGGATAGTTCACCCCAAAATTTTAATATTGTCATTATTTACTCACCCTCAAGTTGTTCCAAACCTGTATGAGTTCCAAGGTATTTTGAAGAATGTTGGTAACCATGTGTTGGGTAGAGTTACTTTTAAAAGTAATGCATTACAATACTGTGTTACTCCCTAAAAAAGTAACTAATTGCGTTAGTTACTTTTTATGGAAAGTAATGTGTTACATTACTTTTGCGTTACTTTTTCACACCTGGGCTGAACTTGCTTGTTTGCCAAAAAAGTTCTATTTTTGGCAAATGTAAAGGCCCTTTCACACCAAAAGTGAAATGAATAAGCCTCAGGATGAAAGAAATTCAAATTCATGCCTGTTCAGTAGAGGGAGCAGCTCAAATAAACCTTGAAGAACCTGAAGAAAGTTCAACACACTTACTTAAGCAATAAAAATAAAACACAAATTTATCTAAAATCGTTTTAGCTTAATATGGTTGAAGTGGATCATCGAAGGTCAGCAGCAAAGACTTTGGTTAATAAAGTGAGATTAAATACATAAAGTATACTTGTGTAATTTAATATATTTAATTATTGCAGGTTTGCAGAGTATTCTGAGATTGCATTTCACTGTTTTTATTAATTTTGAGGAATACTGAATCTGTTTTTTGTTTTGCAGGTGAGATAAATGTATGCTCACATTTAATCTAAAACTACAATACCCATCATGTTCACACAGCGCACAATGCCTGTGCACTCACTCATGATTTCACAGGAAAATGATTCTAGCCAGGACAGTTTTTTATAATTTAATACCTAATACAGTATAGGACATCATGTGCACCAACTGTACAACTGAGCAGAATATTGCAAATATGTTTAATTTCCTTAAAAGGCTGTCCTTGGAATTTGAATGAGGCAGAACTTGTTTGATCAGCTTTCTCTAACTTTGAACATTCAGCATTCAGATGAGTCAAAGTGATGAAGTGTACATTCAATCTATATTCAAAATAAAAGGTTTTCATGGCAATTAAATCAGTAATCTTTTAATTCGTACAATTAGCAAACCAACAGAGCACACCGTTTTGGGTGCCAAAAGAAAATATATATATATATATTTTCTCCATAAACAAAATAGATTTTTAGCAAGGACATATAAACCTTTCAAGACAGAGTGACCATGAGCCCAGATGATTTCTCAGAAGAGATGATTTATGCTTTTGTAGAGGCAACAGGTAATGCTATTTTTACTTGTAACTCAATAAAGTGTCACTGCCAAATTCTCAATATGATAAATATGCTACCCACAATCCTTAAGAGAGTGCCACCAATCAGAGAAGCCACTATTACCGCTGAAATGGGAAATATGTTGTTTAACGTTTGGCCTGTGCATTAGTGGTATGGACTGTTCAACACAATCTCATGGCATTTCGTAAATATTTTAAATTTTGGCAAATTGGTGGCTAATTCGTACAATCTCATTTGTTTTCTTTCATGCAATCTGCTTACATCCCACCCAGGGGTGGACCTTCATGCTTACTTCTTTCCTAATTTTAGTTTGTATGAAATCACCACCTCTTAACATAGTTACATTTTCCCATATGACATAACTCACTGCTTAACCACCTGGTATTTAGGGTTTAATATGGAGCTGGCCCACCCTTTGCAGCTATAACAGCTTCAACTCTTCTGCGAAGGCTTTCCACAAGGTTTTGGAGTGTGTTTATGGGAATTTTTGACCATTATTCTAGAAGCGCATTTGTCAGGTCAGGCACTAATGTTGGATGAGAAGGCCTGGCTCGCAGTCTCCACTCTAATTCATCCCAAAGGTGTTCTATCCGGTTGAGGTGCAGGCCAGTCAATTTCCTCCACACCAAACTCACTCATCCATGTCTTTATGGACCTTGCTTTGTGCACTGGGGCGCAGTCATGTTGGAACAGGAAGGGGCCATCCCCAAACTGTTCTCACAAAGTTGGGAGCATGAAATTGTCCAAAATGTCTTGGTATGCTGAAGCATTAAGAGTTCCTTTCACTGGAACTAAGGGGCCAAGCCCAAGTTGTCGACTTCTGCACACTGTGAGCCTCAGTATGCGCTGACCTCGCTCTGTGATTTTACGTGGCCTACCACTTCGTGGCTGAGTTGCTGTTGTTCCCAATTGCTTCCACTTTGTTATAATACCACTAAGAATTGACCATGGAAATTTCACAAATGGACTTATTGCACAGGTGGCAACCAATCACGGTACCATGCTTGAATTTACTGAGCTACTGAGAGCGAACCATTCTTTCACAAATGTTTGTAGAAGCAGTCTGCATGCCTAGGTGCTTGATTTTATACACCTGTGGCCATGGAAGTGATTGGAACACCTGAATTCAATGATTTGGAGGGGTGTCCCAATACTTTTGGCAATATAGTGTAACTGTAACACCTCTGTCATTTGAACTACGTTAGTTCAACGATATAGCACTGTGGAACAAATGTCTTTATATCAGCAAATATCTGGATGTGCGATTGTGACTGTGGAGACCAAACAGTCAGTGGGGCCCGAGATCTGCTTGGTTACGAACATTCTTCCAAATATCTTCCTTTCTGTACAGCAGAAAAAAAGACATTTATATAGGTTTGGAACAATTTGAGAGTGAGTAAACGATGACAGAATTTTTATTTTTGAGTGAACTATCCCTTTAATATCAAAGTTAGACAGGTGAACAGTGAAAGAGCTACACATTTCCCTTGTGTAGATCTAAACTTTGAAGCTACATGATGTATTTAGTGCTTTAAATTGAAAATAGGAAGCAGATTTATTTAAACAAATGGTCATGTTGCACACCAAAAAATCCAGAATTAAACATTTATATGAACAATGTTAATGTAGCAGTACATGCTGAATCAAATCCCCTTTCTGACTGAATTCACAGCCAGTGGACTGCAGCACTGGCTTCATTTGTTACATTTAGCAATGTTTCCATGCAGTGTCATTGCTTAGTGATGTGATGGAGCTTGCTAATCTTCCTCTGCCAAGTTATACCTTACTGTTCTGTTTAGTCTTTGTCAAGCCATTAGCTAGGGACACATTAGGGACAACAGACTCTGGTCCCTTTTTTTCCCTTCCTTGTCATTGATTAAAAAGGGCCCTGTATTTTATTTCACCTCCACAGTAGCCAATTCGTCTGCTTGACAGATAGTTCTGCATATTCCCTAACGGGGGGGTGGGGGGCATTTATTTAGCTGGCGAAGAATTAGATTAGGGCCAACAGGACTGATTTCATATGTGACTGGGCTAAAGAAAAAAAAAAAAGTCAGGATGCAAACGTGAGGGCATATGCTCACACTCTCAGTAATATTAAGTCAACATAGTGCAATGTAGTAGAATCAAACGACTGATTGTATATAATTGTGGTGCAGTAGATGGATTTATTATGTGTCTTTTAGAGGCTTTTTTTACTTAGATGAGTGTTTTTTTTCCCTTTAATGTACTGTTTAGAGTGAAAATAAAGATAAATGAATTGGAGGGTGAGAATACAGAGGTATAATTAGCAAGTGTGTATATGTTTACATACTTAATGATAAATTATTTGTCTTTGTTGTTTCACTGGTGCTGGAGGGATTTTGACAGTTTGATTCACATATTAGTGCTTCATTTCAGTAGTACGTTCTACTGTTCTTTCAGTAGAAAGTTAACACTTTCTAATAAATAGGGATTTCTCATCTGCAGTCTTCATTAGTGTACATTTATAGAATGTTAAATGAATAGTCGGCATTTAAGTATGTCAAATAATCATACTTTAATCAGTTGCATTGATCTAAATTAACTACTTTAACAATCTTACCAAAGTAATGGAACACGTTTTGTAATAGTACAAACAGAATACAGAGCAGCAGAGGGTATAATGACAGCACAGCTAATCAAAGGCAGCGGTTGGCTAAACCAATTACACATGGCTGGTCACCCAGAGGGCATTATTGAGCACCACACAAGTTTTATACTTGATTAGAGCAGACAGTTGCAGCTACTCTCAAAGTGCTATTCTGCGGTATAAACTGTGCGGTTGTTAGAGAAGTTAAGCAGTGATCTCTCTCCCATTGATGCATCTGTAGTGTGTAGGAAAGAAGTTATGTATGTGTTTGCATGTAATAGTACAAAATCTGTACTTTTTGGGAAGCTTTCATACCCAATATGAAGCTTTACTTCATGATAGTCTAATTCAGAGTGCTGAAGAGAATATAACAATGATAAGGCACCATTTCCACCCTCCCACTGACAGTACAGTATATGCCAGGAGAACACTTTGTGACTCAGTTAAATTGCCATGGTTATTGCCACAACCAATCATAGTTTTTTTGGTCCAGGGGGAACTTTAGGAGGACAGTTACCAGTGGAATTGTATTGAGCTCCAGAATGTTATGCAGAAGAAAGATTAAATCACTCTATAAATTTGTGAATAAGTGAAATGATCCCTGGTGATATGTTCAGTTTAGTGCTGGACTATCTGGGGTAATTTAGCCATACTATCAGCAAGAAATTTGTAAAGCTGGTTTACCAAGGAAGTCTTGGTGGCTAAACTAGTTAAGAAGCATGTTGGAAACCATATATGCTGGAAACCAGGAAAGTTTTCATCAGGGACGTCTGAACTAATGTCAAGGCCAGTTATTACAGAAGCTCCCCAATAGGAGTTTCACGAGTTGGCACTTACATAATAATAGAGTAAACATATTTGCCGTGCTGTCCGTGGAGAAGAGTACTCCCAGGTTGGGATAGGAATAGTTAGAAGTGAGGAGATGGGGTGGTGGAGGGATGCTGGAAAACTGTCATGGAACAGAGGCAAGTCTGCTGTATATACACCGATCAGGCATAACATTATCCTAATATTGTGTTGGTCCCCCTTTTGCTGCCAAAACAGCCATGACTGGACTAGACCCCTGAAGGTGTGCTGTGGTATCTGGCACCAACTTGTTAGCAACAGATCCTTTAAGTCCTGTAAGTTGCGAGGTGGGGCCTCCATGGATCGGACTTGTTTGTTCAGCACATCCCACAGATGCTCGATTAGATTGAGATCTGGGGAATTTGGAAGCCAAGTTAACACCTCAAACTCGTTGTTGTGCTCCTCAAACCATTCCTGAACTATTTTTGCTTTGTGGCAGGGTGCATTATCCTGCTGAAAGAGGTGACAGCCACCAGGGAATACCGTTTCCATTAAAGGGTGTACATGGTCTGAAACAATGCTTAGGTAGGTGTTACGTGTCAAAGTAACATCCACATGGATGGCAGAACCCAAGGTTTCCCAGCAGAACATTGCCCAAAGCATCACACTGCCTCCGCCGGCTTGCCTTCTTCCCATAGTGCATCCTGGTGTGTACCCCATGTGTTCCCCAGGTAAACTACGCACACGCACCCGGCCATCCACGTGAGGTAAAAGAAAACGTGATGCATCAGACCAGGCCACCTTCTGTTGTTCTGATGCTCACATGCACACTTTTGGACAGCATCTGCACCCTGGTCTACGGCTATGCAGTCCCATACGCAACAAACTGCGATGCACTGTGCATTCTGACACCTTTCTATCAGAACCAGCATTAACTTCTTGAGCAATTTGAGCTACAGTAGCTTGTCTGTTTGTTTGGATCACACAGGCCAGCCTTCGCTCCCCACATGCATCAATGAGCCTTGGCCGCACATGACCTTGTCGCCGGTTCACCACTGTTCCTTCCTTGGACCACTTTTGATAGAAACTGACCACTGCAGACCGAGAACACCCCACAAGAGCTGCAGTTTTGGAGATGCTCTGACCCAGTCGTCTAGCCATCACAATTTGGCCCTTGTCAAACTTGCTCAAATCCTTACGCTTGCCCATTTTTCCTGCTTCTAACACATTAACTTTAAGCACAAAATGTTCACTTGCTGCTTAATATATCCCACCCACTAACAGATGCCATGATGAAGAGATAATCAGTGTTATTCACTTCACCTCATAATGTTATGCCTGATCTGTGTATATTTAGGTAACATTAACAGTAGTAGTTGCTGCATGATTCATGATTCAAGTGCAGCTGTCACTGAAAATGCCAAGCTCATTATTGCCTTGATCTTAAGTTAATCAAGTCAATGAAGTCGCTAATTAAAATTAAACCAAATGAGATCCTGATCCTGTTATTACATCCACTGGCATGGGTATTGAATCCCAGTCGTTCTGCATAAAGACTACTACTACTATCTTAATTAGACACTGTATATTTTTAATGGTGCATAAGAGCATGCTGACATTTTAGTAAGTTTGAGTTCTGTAGGTTTTTGATATTTTATATTGTTGAGTTTTAATGTATGTTTCAGCAACTGGTCCACATCCAAAAATAGCTCTGACATCATTTGAAAACTGGAGACTTATAGTAGGTACGCCTAACAGCACAGCAACCTCATTTAATCTGTGAGAGTGTGAATGGCTCTTAAAGGACTGAAAGGGAGGAGAACATCCCCATCTCAAACTCTTGTAATGGTACCTCTGAGATCTGTTTCTGTCCTCCAGGCATTGCAGTGTCTCTGTTGTAAAGCCCTCTTTGCCCTCTGAGACGGTGTTAATAATGTGAAACGCTTCGGTATTGTGTTGAAAACAGTTCTTTAAAGGCGATGCACCAAAGTAAGCCTTGCAGATGTTGTTCCCTCGGGCTCCTCAAGAGTGTATGGCTTGAAATGTTCTATATAGTTACTGTGTTCAGCCTCAGTGAGCTGGTTTGCTGTGCACAAAAGGTCAAAGGATGTGTCATGGCTGCCAGAGTTATGTCGTTGTGGTTTTATGCCTCGATTTTTACCTCAATTTGTCTAGAATGAATGTTTTAGCACACTAAAACATCGAAATTGCCAGCCTCCCATATGGCATGGCAGCTATGCTGTGACTAGAAAAGTGCAGAGCCGCCAAGTAGAGTGCTACACCTGGTCACCGTCATTGGTTTAAATTGCCAATTCCTCAGTTTTACAAAAATGTTGCTGTCTCCACACAATGCCATGACCACCTGTGATTGGCGATTTGTGTGGAACCCTGTCGGTGAACTCTGCCCCTGACGCTTTTTTATCAGAAATGGAGAGCCGGGGCTGAGAGTAAAAGGACATATCTGTCCGGACCTCTCTAGCTCTAATGAAGGAAAGGTGATGGGGCTTCTTGGTATTCTTCTGCAGCAGTCATTAGGGACAGTGGGGCTGCAGCTTCAGGTGAGCAAAATTAAACGGCTGTCTTGTCAGCTTAGCGTGAAGGTTGCCAGTGTGAAATTAATAGGTCTCTACTGCTTTTGTGCAACTCCGAGCTGCTCATTTTTCCTCACTGGGAGGGTCAGAGGCTGAGTGTCCAGGGGGAAAGAAATAGAAAGAGAGGAGAGGGTCAGTTGAGAGGAGAAACCAGAGTATATGGAGAGGGAAAGACTAAAGCATAGAGAGAAGAAATGTGTGTAGAAAGAAAATCTTGCTCTTTTTCCTCAAGATCTCTTGAAGTATATCCTTTATGATGTCATAACTTAAAGTTGCCATTAAGTTGCTATAGTGTTTTCTTCCGTATTCTGAGTGAAACTGCTTCTTCTTCTCGAACGAAAAAAAAATGTAGGGTGGGACTTGCTTTTGTCCATCAGGTATTGATTGGATGGTTGAGGTTTGCTATCCGTTTGTTATACACATCACATCGTGAGTGTATATTAGCAGTGTTTGTTGTTTTCTTGGGGCATCTGGTAGAGCGTCACGCGTCGCTGCTTCCCAAACGCTCTACCAGATGCCCCAAGAAAACAGCAAACGCTGCTAATATACACTCGCGATATGAAGTAACTCTAAAAAATTATAATCCTAGCTTTATCTCTGTACCGAAACCCCAGATGGCCAGACAGTGATTCATTTTTTATGAATCTTTTAACGATTAGTGTCGGGGACGCCGTAAGCACAGAGATTGTAGTGTACATCGTAAGTTTTTAAATGATTTGCTTATATGTGTAATATTAATAAATACCTATAAATTGCTGTTGAGATAGTATTCTCAAGTGAAACGAGTAGAGGCTTGGGCCCAGATTCCTTACATCATGACTTAACAAGCGGATTGCTGTGATCTCATGTGAGTGACAGGTTGTCCTGCCCTTGTGCCAATGAACATGTCATCAGAGAAGAGAAGAGATGTTGCTGCAAGAGGGAAGCTAAGTTATTTGGATTAAACATTACGAAAGCACATGAATTTAAAAAAATAAAATGATGTGCACAGATAAATTGTCCTTACAGAAAAACCACTTGAATTTCCACATGTGATCATATGGATTTCACATTGGAACTGTTCCAAAACCACGTTTCCCATTTGTAAAGTATGTTTCGTACATGTGTTACACATGTGACCACATGTAATATTCCATAAAAAGCACGTTTTCAGCCCAGAGATGGGCACTCGAGTTATTGACTCAGACTCAAGTCACATTTTATGAGACTTCAGACTTGACTGGGACTCGACCTGAAATGACTTCAGACTTGACTCGACAAAAAAGGCTCGTGAAATTTTAAAAACAACTCAAGTCTTTAATCCTTATCTATCATAAATGAAAAAAAAAAAAAGCTTTATTTGAATGTTATAATATCTGCTTCACATGTACGTGACATGGTAGATCGGACCCTTGTAAATACATTAATCATTATATATATATATATATATATATATATATATATATATATACAGGTGCTGGTCATATAATTAGAATATCATCAAAAAGTTGATTTATTTCACTAATTCCATTCAAAAAGTGAAACTTGTATATTATATTCATTCATTACACACAGACTGATATATTTCAAATGTTTATTTCTTTTAATTTTAATGATTATAACTGACAACTAAGGAAAATCCCAAATTCAGTATCTCAGAAAATTAGAATATTGTGAAAAGGTTCAATATTGAAGACACCTGGTGCCACACTCTAATCAGCTAATTAACTCAAAACACCTGAAAAGGCCTTTAAATGGTCTCTCAGTCTAGTTCTGTAGGCTACACAATCATGGGGAAGACTGCTGACTTGACAGTTGTCCAAAAGATGACCACTAACACCTTGCACAAGGAGGGCAAGACACAAAAGGTCATTGCAAAAGAGGCGGGCTGTTCACAGAGCTCTGTGTCCAAGCACATTAATAGAGAGGCGAAGGGAAGGAAAAGATGTGGTAGAAAAAAGTGTACAAGCAATAGGGATAACTGCAACCTGGAGAGGATTGTGAAACAAAACCCATTCAAAAATGTGGGGGAGATTCACAAAGAGGACTGCAGCTAGAGTCAGTGCTTCAAGAACCACTACGCACAGACGTATGCAAGACATGGGTTTCAGCTGTCGCATTCCTTGTGTCAAGCCACTCTTGAACAACAGACAGCGTCAGAAGCGTCTCGTCTGGGCTAAATACAAAAAGGACTGGACTGCTGCTTAGTGGTCCAAAGTTATGTTCTCTGATGAAAGTAAATTTTGCATTTCCTTTGGAAATCAGGGTCCCAGAGTCTGGAGGAAGAGAGGAGAGGCACACAATCCACGTTGCTTGATGTCCAGTGTAAAGTTTCCACAGTCAGTGATGGTTTGGGGTGCCATGTCATCTGCTGGTGTTGGTCCACTGTGTTTTCTGAGGTCCAAGGTCAACGCAGCCGTATACCAGGAAGTTTTAGAGCACTTCATGCTTCCTGCTGCTGACCAACTTTATGGAGATGTGGATTTCATTTTCCAACAGGACTTGGCACATGCACACAGTGCCAAAGCAACCAGTACCTGGTTTAAGGACCATGGTATCCCTGTTCTTAATTGGCCAGCAAACTCACCTGACCTTAACCCCATAGAAAATCTATGGGGTATTGTGAAGAGGAAGATACGATATGCCAGACCCAACAATGCAGAAGAGCTGAAGGCCACTATCAGAGCAACCTGGGCTCTCATAACACCTGAGCAGTGCCACAGACTGATCGACTCCATGCCATGCCGCATTGCTGCAGTAATTCAGACAAAAGGAGCCCCAACTAAGTATTGAGTGCTGTACATGCTCATACTTTTCATGTTCATACTTTTCAGTTGGCCAAGATTTCTAAAAATCCTTTCTTTGTATTGGTCTTAAATAATATTCTAATTTTCTGAGATACTGAATTTGGGATTTTCCTTAGTTGTCAGTTATAATCAACAAAATTAAAAGAAATAAACATTTAAAATATATCAGTCTGTGTGTAATGAATGAATATAATATACAAGTTTCACTTTTTGAATGGAATTAGTGAAATAAATCAACTTTTTGATGATATTCTAATTATATGACCAGCACCTGTGTGTGTGTGTGTGTGTATATATATATATATATATATATATACACTCACCTAAAGGATTATTAGGAACACCATACTAATACTGTGTTTGACCCCCTTTAGCCTTCAGAACTGCCTTAATTCTACGTGGCATTGATTCAACAAGGTGCTGAAAGCATTCTTTAGAAATGTTGGCCCATATTGATAGGATAGCATCTTGCAGTTGATGGAGATTTGTGGGATGCACATCCAGGGCACGAAGCTCCCGTTCCACCACATCCCAAAGATGCTCTATTGGGTTGAGATCTGGCGACTGTGGGGGCCATTTTAGTACAGTGAACTCATTGTCATGTTCAAGAAACCAATTTGAAATGATTCGAGCTTTGTGACATGGTGCATTATCCTGCTGGAAGTAGCCATCAGAGAATGGGTACATGGTGGTCATAAAGGGATGGACATGGTCAGAAACAATGCTCAGGTAGGCCGTGGCATTTAAACAATGCCCAATTGGCACTAAAGGGCCTAAAGTGTGCCAAGAAAACATCCCCCACACCATTACACCACCACCACCAGCCTGCACAGTGGTAACAAGGCATGATAGATCCATGTTCTCATTCTGTTTACGCCAAATTCTGACTCTACCAT
This sequence comes from Rhinogobio ventralis, assembly GCA_039654625.1. Lineage (NCBI taxonomy): Eukaryota > Metazoa > Chordata > Actinopteri > Cypriniformes > Gobionidae > Rhinogobio > Rhinogobio ventralis. The sequence goes on from CM077212.1 coordinate 29,328,533, forward strand.
CTGAATGTCTCAACAGAAATCGAGACTCATCAGACCAGGCAACATTTTTCCAGTCTTCAACTGTCCAATTTTGGTGAGCTCGTGCAAATTGTAGCCTCTTTTTCCTATTTGTAGTGGAGATGAGTGGTACCCGGTGGGGTCATCTGCTGTTGTAGCCCATCCGCCTCAAGGTTGTGCGTGTTGTGGCTTCACAAATGCTTTGCTGCATACCTCGGTTGTAACGAGTGGTTATTTCAGTCAAAGTTGCTCTTCTATCAGCTTGAATCAGTCGGCCCATTCTCCTCTGACCTCTAGCATCAACAAGGCATTTTCGCCCACAGGACTGCCGCATACTAGATGTTTTTCCCTTTTCACACCATTCTTTGTAAACTCTAGAAATGGTTGTGCGTGAAAATCCCAGTAACTGAGCAGATTGTGAAATACTCAGACCGGCCCGTCTGGCACCAACAACCATGCCACGCTCAAAATTGCTTAAATCACCTTTCTTTCCCATTCTGGCATTCAGTTTGGAGTTCAGGAGATTGTCTTGACCAGGACCACACCCCTAAATGCATTGAAGCAACTGACATGTGATTGGTTGATTAGATAATTGCATTAATGACAAATTGAACAGGTGTTCCTAATAATCCTTTAGGTGAGTGTATATATATACACAATACGCCCATGAATCACGTTTATCGAATTAGTACTATTTGCCATATATTAGTAAATAGCCTAGATTAATTAACATGGTAAATATCTACTCATCTCATCTACTCATCTAGGCTCATCTACTTCTTTTATCTTTTGCAGTCACTACTTCATTCCAGCACTGAAGGGAACCTCCACTGGGCCTTTACTAATGGTCCCATCTCTGACTGACCATGCTAACAATGAGGGTCATGATTGGACCCCTTGCGGAGCAATAAAAGCTTTTAGACTGTAGACGGGATGCAATGGGCCACCCATTTGTCTTCCAGCTACACGCAGATGGACAAGCCTAATGGGTCTGTGATGCCAGGGTATTGAATAAAACCTGTCACCACTCTTAGTAGTGTGCTTAGGCCTCACAGCGGAGAGGTCATTTCTCTCAGGTGATGGGGTGGGAAGGGGGTCGTATAACAAGATAGAGGGCACTTATTTGATGCTATTTGGATTTGACAGAGAAAATGTATGTTGGGTTGCCAGGGCATTCGATTGACACAGCAGTTACCAAGACAACCAGCACCTCAGGTTAGTCACATTAAATAAATTGTTTGTTACAAAATGCTTTCCTTTAAGGCAAAGTTTGATTTTGGAGAAAAAAAATTGATTTTGTTTTGTCCAAAGTAGTTATTAAACTCAATTTCATTCAAACTCAAAGAATCAGGACTCTATGCAGGCCATTCAAGTTCCTCCACACCAAACTCGCTCATCCATGTCTTTGTGGACTTTGCTTTGTGCACTGGGGCGCAGTCATGTTGGAACAGGAAGGGGCCGTCTCCAAACTGTTCCCACAAAGTTGGGAGCATGAAATTGTCCAAAATGTCTAGGTATGCTGAAGCATTAAGAGTTCCTTTCACTGGAACTAAGGGGCCAAGCTAAACCCCTGAAAAACAACTCCACACCATAATCCCCCCCTCCACCAAACTTTACACTTGGCACAATGCAGTCAGGCAAGTACCGTTCTCCTGGCAACCGCCAAACCCAGACTCGTCCATCGGATTGCCAGACAGAGAAGCGTGATTTGTCACTGGTGGTGTGCTTTACACCACTGCATCTGACGCTTTGCATTGCACTTGGTGATGTAAGGCTTGGATGCGGCCGTGGAAACCCATTCCATGAAGCTCTCTACGCACTGTTCTTGAGATAATCTGAAGGCCACACGAAGTTTGGAGGTCTGTAGCTATTGACTACAGAAAGTTGGCAACTTTTGCGCACTGTGCGCCTCAGCATGCACTGACCCTACTCTGTGATTTTTCGTGGCCGACCACTTCGTGGCTGAGTTGCTGTTGTTCCCAATTGCTTCCACTTTATTATAATACTACTAACAGTTGACCGTGGAGTATTTAGTAGTGTGGAAATTTCACGAATGGACTTATTGCACAGATGGCAACCTATCATGGTACCACGCTTGAATTCACTGAGCTCCTGAGAGCGACCCATTCTTTCACAAATGTTTGTAGAAGCAGTCTGCATGCCTAGGTGCTTGATTTTATACACCTGTGTCCATGGAAGTGATTGGAAAACCCGAATTCAATGATTTGGAGGGGTGTCCCAAAACTTTTGGCTATATAGTGTATGTCTCAGCCCATGGTCTGCCCATGTTTTGCTCTGTTCAAGTGTGGATTTTTCTTTATGCCAGTTAGGCTTGCTGCGATAGTCTGTGTTGCCAGTGTTCAGGTGAAGCACCAGTTACATCACTTGCCCACCACAGCACCACCCCACCGTCGTTTTCATTTTTATAGTAATAAAATAATTTAGTTTGCATTTAGGCCGCACATTCATTCACGGTGCGTGTCCAGTTCATGTCTATGGAAGCTTAACTTTTATAGGAATTCATTGAAAACACTCGCTTTGCTCCGCACCGCTCCGCTCCGTTATGAATGCCCGAGCGGCCTTGCGCATTTTACGTTTAAAATGAGCGATTTGAAAAGCCCCCGCCGGTGATACCGGTTTTATCGGTGTTGTCACACGTTGATTAACCGATGGGAAAATTTACTCACCGTCTCATCCCTAATGCCAATAGTCTAAAATAACAAAAGTCTGGCTAGAAAGGATGCAACATAATAAAAAGAAATGTGTTATGTTTATGTCCTTGGTTTTATGCTACAATATATTGCATGTGTTCACACAATTAATACTACTGCTAAGTATTAACATAATCACTACTGCTGTTCCTGATTTTATTTTTAAAACATATCAGACATAGTTCAACTCAATAAGTTCACACCATCGAGATGCAACACCTTCCCACAGAGATTTCATCAAGTGAAGGTGACACGCAGGTGAAACCATTTGAGCTTTGACGCATTAGTCTTTACTCCACAGCATCATTCATCATGTGCAGATAATGATTTTACCTCTCTGAAAGTTCTCTGCAGCAATCTCTTTAAACTTTTTTCTTGTTCTTTATTAGGTAATGCACTGAGATCATATTTCTTCCTAATCAACGTTCGGAAATATGACAAGATTTTGAGTAATATTCTCCATAGCATCTTTCGAGTTCCAATGAAGAAATAAAGTAAAAAAGCATGAGGGTGAGTTAATGATGACTTTTGATGAATAAACGATGAATTTTCATTTTTAGGCTGAACTATTCCTTTAAAGGGGCAGTATGTAATATTGACAGCTACAGATTAAAATGGATACTGCAGTCCAAATTCAAAATATTGGAGAGAGTTGTTTCCTCTGCCTCCTCCTTCTCAGACTTGATGCTCACGCAGGTTGCCAGATTGAGGAAACGCAACAGGACCTGAGTGCAATTGACAATGGATGGCGATGAGCCTTACACTGTGTCGTTTAGTTATTTATCTGCATTTTAATATGACTCTGGTCATAGAGCTTTTCAGATGGATGCCGAGGCTTTTTAAAGGTCAGGTTGAATCTGCAATCTCTGACCCAGTTTGTTTTCTGGCTTTTATGGCTGAAATACACAGTGTTTTCCACCAACTGGCAACCCAGGATCGTGAAATACTTTTGGGTAAATTGGCAGTCGGCGGGATCACAAACCAAAACAAAAACAGATATTCTGACACTGAATACACATTTCAAAGTAGAATAACTGGCTGTATTGTTTTTCAGAGAAACAAGTATTTTAACTTATTTTGTTTCCTAAATATCTGCAACCATATGGAATAGTTATGCTTTAGTACAGTAAAAAAGAAATTACATATTTTTTAAAATTTAACATATACCTGGTGCTGGAGTATGACTTTTTTGTCCTTAAGTGCAAACGAAGTAAGATTTTGTTCTGTCAATCCAGATTACTGAAGGTTAAAGTGGAAATGAAGCAGTCAGTCAAGTTTACATTATTTAGTAAACTGATTTCCACTTTAATAAAAAATTATATCAAACACGATTAATGTAACCATTTTAAAGAAAAATAAT